>LPNX010447749.1:321261-340639 GCA_001517045.1 Pseudotsuga menziesii
TTAGCTTCCTAAAAATTTCTTCATCTTCTTCCATATGCTCTGTTAAGGTCATTGGAATTTCTGAATACTCTTCAGCTTCAATACTGCACTTAGCTGATTTCTGAGCCACCTCTCCTTTTTCTATACCAAGGCTCTTTAAATCATTTTGATGCTGTTCTAGAATCATCTTCTCTCCAACCTCCATGAATATTTCTGAGATCTTAGTATCAGTGAAAACTGGTTTATCTTCTGAAACTATTTGTTTTTTACCCTTCATAACCTTTTTGTTTTCATCTTCACTGTCTTCTAATTTCTCTTGAGATGATGAATCTTCTATTATTGTAATCTTCTTTTCAGCCAGTCTAGGGTTTAACAGCTCCTTCATATTTAACCTGAGTTTGTTCTTTGGCCTTGTCTTGGGCCTCCAAACTGCTCCAACCTCTCCTAACATTTTCAAAAATTTCCCTTGATGTGTTATTGAATCTAGTTCAACAACTTTCATTTTCTTCCTTCGTGACACTGTCTCTTCTTCAGAATGGGTGTGTATCTCCTGTTTAGAATAAACCCTAGCTTTATTAGTGGTATGAACCCTAGCTTCATTAGATAAAGATTTTTCTTCTTCTTCAGAGAGTACTATAATAGGGACTTATTCCTGTCCCTTCACATCTTCATTTACAATGTGGTTCAGTTCTTCAGGAGAAGCATCTTCTACAGGCTCAATTTCCTTCACTCCTGACTTCGAAACTTTGTTTTCTTCAACATTAATTTGCTGTTCAATTTCAATGTTTTCATCTTCTTGGTTCGAAGATTTTCATGGTTCACCACCTTATTCATTATTGACTGTGACTTTCCTTTTAAGTTTCTTGATCAAATTATGACCTTTATCTAACTGTCTCTTCTGAGACTGCTCTTCCTTCTCTATTTGGAAACCAGACCAAAATAGGAAATATTCCCATGTCTTCTCTCTTTTCTAAAGTACAGTGCTTATGACTAGTTTTATAAGCCCATGATGAAATACTGATTGTTTGGTGTGATCCTGATGTTCTTTCACCCTGCTAGACATCTTCTGTAAACTTTTCAAGAAGAAGAATGGGAGATTCATTTTGGATTCATGATTGAGATGTTGAAGGAATCTAAAATGATACTTAAAAACAAAAGCAAATCTCCCTTCACAAGTGATATAGCTTTGTAAGATTTTGATAGGCTCTATCCATTCTGGTTTAAACTTTTGAATAGGTACTCCCTTTCCCCAATCTGCTACTACATCTGGAAGTAGATATCTCTGAGAATCAAAAGTGAAAGGTACCTTTTTAAACCAGTATTCACCCTCATCTAAAATCCCTGTAGCTTCTGCTAACAATTCCCTGGTCAGTTTAAACTTCAAAGTATCAAAAGACACCATATCCTTATCCAAACATTGAGCGAATTTGGAAGAGACTTCTGAATGATAACCTTCAATTCTTTCAAAAAACACTAACCACCCTGCCTCTGAAAAGAGTTTTGCACAATCTGGAAAAGTTTGAACCCAGCTCATGTCTGAAGGTTCTGCTCTATTAGTCTTACCACTTCTTTTCATTTTGAACAATTGTCAAATAGCCTCTGTAAATAAAACAAACTCTGAATTTCTTCACGTCTTGACAATCTAGCAGACAATGATGTATGGGGAAACCTAAAACCCTAAACTGAACTCTCTCATTTAAATTGATAAATACTTTAATTCCATTGACAGAGAATTCATCATTTAATATGAATTAGGTTTATAAACTAATAATCTTCAATCATTTCTGTCATTAGTTCTCTTAGAAAAACCCCAAATTTATGAACTTTGGTAACGATTCGCAGCCTACCTGTCAAAGTGATGAATCCAACTGCTGGAATCGTGTTTTCTTGACTGTCAGGTGTCCAATTGCATTCCTCAATCTTCTCTAACCACTTTGATAACTCTAAATGACCACTCCTCAAAGCCCTAGTTTTTCACCCTGTTTCAAAATTTGATTACAGATTGCTGATTCTTCGCCACAAACTTCGTATGCTCTACGTGTACTTCAGGGGATACGAGATTCAAGGCGCATTTGTCTCATTATGTTCAACCATCATTCCATCACTCTACAGCAGACCACCGCGACTCGCCCTCATGATGATTTGCTTGACGTATTCACACCTGTCACAATGATCATTCTAGAGGAAACATGTATCAAACCCATCAACCCAGTATGAATGACATCCCATGTGTGAGAATTTCAAAAAATATGACCCAAAAATGATGATTTTTGAACTGCCTGACTTTCTTGTAGCGCATGTGTGCTATTTTTTTAGGCTTGTGCTACAAGAAAGTTTGCTTTAATGATTTTCAAAAATAAAACTCATGATAATGGTTTAACCTTGGTTAAAGAACCTTAATCAAGATTTTATGTTATTTTTTAAGACCTTTTAATCCATATAAGCATTCTATAAGCCCTCTAACTATGAATTCTAATAAATCAATCCAAAATTTGAAAAATAAAACTAAGAAATCATATAAACATGAAAATTAAAGAAAAAATATTCAAACTATCCTAAGAAACAAAATTTTCTAGGAGTAATGAATAAAACCAAACTTCAAAACATAAACAAATGTATTAAAAGATGGAAAACAAAAACAAGCTCTAACATCTGGCTCCTGCTGCGGGATGAAGTCCTCCCTGTGAGGCTTCAAGAACCTGTAGAGCAGTGCCTTCTGTGCTGCTGCCTGCTAGTCCGCAAAATTTCCATTGGGTTATGGAGTCCTCATTCTGTTATTCACACCGGTATATACAATGAAAGTCTAGTATCCATCTCAAAAACTGTAAAAATTCTTGAGGAATCGTCCATTAACTGGATTAGACAATTCCTCACCCTCCAAAGTCTGTAGTACAAAAGTATTGTTTTCTAGAATCTTCGATACTATGAAAGGACCAAACCAAAGGTTAACAAACTTGCCATGCTTTCCTTTCTGCTCCTTCCTAGGATCCCATCTCAAAACCATATCTCCCACTGAAGAAGTGTTCTATTTGATCTTTCTATCAAATCTTTCTTTGATCTTTAACCTATATAGCTGAGCCTTTTCTTCCACTATTTCCCGTTTCTGTTGTAACTCTATTAGTGCAAAAATTCTTCTTTGCATATCATTAGGTTCTTCCTGACAATCTTGAAAAAATTTCATCATTGGGATACCCAACTGAACAGGAAAAACTGCATCAGTACCATATACTAATTGGAAAGGAGAGGTTCCAATTGCTTTTTTAACTGTTATTCTATCTGCCCATAATGCGCCATATTTTAACATTGAATCCCATGATCGTTTATTCTGCTTCAATACCTTCCTGATACTCTGAATGATATTCTTATTAGATGACTCAGCTAACCCATTTCCCTGAGGATAATAAGGTGTTGAGTGTTTCAACATAATCCCATTCTTTTCACAAAATGCCCCCATAGCCTTATATTTAAAAGATTTAGCATTATCAGTCAATAATTTCTGAGGACATCCAAATCTACTGAGAATATTTTCTTCAATAAAATCTATGATCACCTTGTCTGTTGCATTTCTTGTGGGAATAGCTTCTACCCATTTAGTAAAGAAATCTGTAGCAGTCAAAATCCACTTATGTTGCCCTAAAGAAGATGGATTTATCTCTCCTATGAAATCCAAACCCCATTGCTGAAAAGGGGCATTAACTGCAATTGACTTTAATGGTAATGACAACAACTTTTTCTTACCAGCAAATTTTTGACAAGGGATACATGCTCTTACCTGCTGATATACATCAGAAAATAAAGAGGGCCAATAGTATCTGGATCTTAGAATTTCATATGATGTTTCCTTCCTATACTTATGTCCCCCACAAGCACCTTCATGAGATTCAGAGATTACTCCTTCAATTTCTGGTTTACCCAAACATCTAAGCAAAATGCCTCCTGGATCTTTCCAAAACAGCTACTGTTCTATCAAACAATATTTAGTAGTTCTCAACTTCAAATACCTAGCAAATTTCTTGTCTAAATGGTCTGGACATTGCAAATACAAAAGAAAGTGTACAATATCTGCATACCATGTGGGTTCTGCATAGTGGTCCATAATCTTTTCTTTCTCCTGCTCTGCTTGGATTTCTTCCTGTGCTGGTTGTTCTGCCATGAGATGTAGACCTAAAGCTTGGCAATTTGAATCAACTAACAATTTAGCTAAACCTTTTCCCTTTACTAGCTTTGTAGGTCTAATGTCTACATCATATTCCATTATTTTTGCAATCCACTTCCCTCTTTTTCCCTCATTGTCAGGCTGAGTCAAAACATCCTTAATGGCAGCATTAGGAACATAAGCAATAACCTTGGAATGTAAAACATAAATTCTGAAAAACTTCAATGATTTTACCAATGAATAAGCCTGCTTCTCTAAAGTGTTGTATTTTAGTTCTGAGTCTCTGAGAGTCTTGCTGAAAAATGCAATAGGCTGTTCAAGACCATCCTTATTCTTCTGTAATAAAACAACAACCAATGTATCTTTAGATACAAAAGAAAAAGTTAAAAATTCCTTTGTAAAATTAGGACTTACTAATACTGGAGCTTCCGTAAGGGCCATTTTAATCTTTTCAAATGAGTTTTTTGCTTCTGCAGTCCACTTGACCTCCTGATATTTCTTCAACATAGCTGTAATATGTTTGATGGTTTCAACAAAATTTGGTATGAACCAACGCAGAAAATTGATTTTACCAATAAAACATTGTACGTCCTTCTTGATCCTTGGTAAACTTATTTTCAGTATTGCTTTCACCCTTTCCGGATCAATCCTTATGCCATCAGCTGAAACTAAATGACCCAATAACTTACCTTCTTGTACAACAAAATGTGATTTTTTGGATTGAGAGATAAACCATATTTTCTGCATTTCAGAAAAGTTTGTTTTAAGTGTTTTAGATGCTCATCATCTGATTGTGAAAAGACTGTAATATCATCTAAGTAAATCACTACAAACTTATCTCTTTCCCCTACAAAGGTTATGTCCATAGCTCTTTGAAAAGTAGCTCCAGCATTCATTAATCCAAAAGGCATTTTATCGTACATGAAAGTACCCCAAGGCGTAGTAAAAACTGTTTTTTCTCTGTCATCAGGATGCATGGCAATTTGATTATATCCTGAAAAACCATCAACCATAGAAATTCTTTGTGCACCAACTACCTTCTGCAATATTTGTTCTATTTTTGGCAAAGGGTAATTGTCTTGATTTCACCATTCTTTTTCATGACAGGAACTAAATTGGCTACCCATGAAGAATATCTGAGGGGAACAATGATCTTAGCATCTAATAACTTTTTCATCTCCTTTTCTATAATAGGAAACAAAGCTGGATTTATCCTCCTTAATTTCTGTCTGAAAGGTTTAACATTTGGTTTTAAAGGCACTTTATAGTGTATAATTACAATATCATATGTCTTCAAATATTCATATGACCAAGAAAAAACATCAACATACTCTTTTAACAACTTGATGTACCTGTTTCTCTGCTCTGCTGTGAGTGCTTTTGAAATCTTCACCATTCTAGGATGTTCAGGGTTGCCAATATTACAGTTGACTACATTTTCTTCTGAAGACTGTACAACAAGTTTTAAAGGTGTATCATCCTTTGAAAATATCCTCTCTAAAGGCACCAAACCCTTATGAATGAAATTACTTTTAAGTTCAATAATCTTGTGACCTGCAATTTCATTTTTTGCAATACCTTCAAACTCTTCAACCTCATCATCTTGTTCTTGATCAATTAAGGAATTGGAAAACTCACCTTTCAGGTCTAAAAACTGTTTTATTTCAATATTATCTTCAAAAAATTTCCACTGCTTTACATTATTAGGCACAGAAGGTCTGTACCTAACCTCAATATGATACTTTAGCTGTGTTGTTTTGGGAATCCTGAAATGTGTGGCTGCCAGGGCAAGAGAATCAGTAGTTTGGTTATGATCCCTAAGAATATAAGTGATACTAAAAGCCACAAAGTAATTGTCTATCATGTCCCATACTTCATTACGGTACACTTTCAACAAATCTTGTTTTACTTGATAGTTGTTCCTCACTTGCTGAACAACCAACTCGGAGTTGCCATACACAAAAATCTGCTGAATATCTAAATTGTTTGCAGCTTTCAAACCTAACAACAAAGCTTCATATTCTGCAGTATTATTGGTGGTAATAAATTTCAATTTATACATTAACCTTACTGCTTCACCACCAGGAGATATTAGAAGAACCCCTGCTCCAGCACCCTCCTTACATGATGATCCATCAAAATACATTTGCCAAAGTTCATCTTCTTGTTCCCTAGTGTATTTGACTGGCTTTTCTTTTTCAACCTGTAATAAACCAACATTATCATTATCATCACTAAAATGCAACATACAAGTACCCAAATCCTTGTCAGCAACATACAAGGGATGATTTGTAGGGTTCTTGTCATCAGTCACAATATAAGCAAATTGTAACTCTCTATATAACCTTCTGTTTTCTCCTCCAAATACAGGAATGGTGGCATATGTTAAGTCCATCTGTAGAGTTCCACCAACCTTCTTGGCCCAAGATCTAGAGAGGAGCAGTCCAAACTTAGGTGTAATGTCTGCTACTACCACATCCATAATCACACTCTTCATTGGTAGCTGAGCTAAACTAACCACCATATCTTTTATCACTCCTAAACATTTTACAGCTCGTGAATCAAAAGCATACAAGTCATGATAAGGTTTTGTTATGCTCAAACCTAAAGCTTCCATGTCAGCTTTTGGCATTAGGTTATGAGATGCTCCTGAATCCAAAAGGCAATTATGTATCATTTTCTCATGAATAGTTAGTGTGATGTCAAAAGGAGGTGATGCACTTGCCTCATTTTTAGTTTTTTCTGCCAAGGCTGACCCAATAAATATTTTAGGACTTTCCTCTTGTAAATTCACTTTGTCAGAGGGAAGTTGACTGTTTGTTGAACCAATCATTTTCAGAATTGAATTTTTGTAAGAAGGATTCTTCATCAACTTAGTGAAAGGGCATAGGGATCTTGATTTTTCCTAATTCATTTTCAAGGATGAAATTATGCATACTTTTATTCACCTCTTCAACCTCAACATTATTCTTTTGTTTATCCTGATTTTGTTTTTTCTCTAACACTGGATCAGACTGCTGTTTAGAAGGCAAAACTACATTTTTCTTAGGATTTTGAACTACTTGCTTTGGACCTGATCTTAAATTTAAGGTTTTATTTGGCTCAGTCTGATATGTATCAGCAGTTACAACAGTCACTTCAAGATTCAAATCGTTTTATGTTTCAAACACATCTGCATCATAATATTCTGAGTTTAAAAAATCTTATTCAGTCACAAAACCTTCAGTCAACTATTCTCCAAAATAATTCATATCCTGATCTGGATCCTCAAAGAACTCTTCCTCTTCAATTTCTTCTTCATCAACTACATTATTCTGAAGTGGTGGTGGCACTTTTTGATCCTCAGTTTCTCTCCTTTCTCGTTATATATCATTAATTCTCTCTCTCTGAGAATAAAACGAGGTACAAACTGTCTTTTGAATTGGTTTGGATGATTAGGGTTTATGTCTCCCTCTTGAACAGGTTTATTTGAATTCTTCTCTAATTCCAACTTGTTTAGTTTTGCTGTCAGGATCTTTACTAGCTTGGCCATTTAATCAATTTTACCTTCTGCAGAGTGGGATGTTGAAATCCCTGGAGCTGCCTCTTTCTTACCCTTCCTATCATATATCTGTTGAGTTGTATTTCCCTTCGGTCTATTTGAAGCTAATAAATTGGACTCCACTTCTAATGCTGACTCCTGCATATTAAGTAAAGTAATGGGTCTTCTTTCTCTCAAGAGTAGGGAAAAATCATGATCAAAAGTTGTTGGACCCTGGAATTGTCCATTTTTCCATCACTTATCGACATATCTTTCATCCATTTTCTTACCATTATTGCCCATTTATCATTTCATTTTCCATCCATTTGTTGTAACTGTGTGTAAAACAACATGTTACTTCCATTGATGTTTTAAGTGGTTAAAAATGATTATTTTCCTTTATCTTTGATGAATTAAAGACTATTATGCATAATTTTACTAATGATGGCTTGTGGACTGATTTGTCATGTACAGGACGCTCATAGCCAGCTGTTACAGCCTTAACCGAAAATGCATGCCACATAAGAACACCTTGATTCACGTATTGATTTGCAGGCATATGGAAATGAATCTCAAAAATATGAGACATGGGTTTTGTGTGTAACATCCTCATTTATCTAACTCACGAAGAAATTGCCAAGCAAAGCCACAGTTTCCGATATGCAGGTGGTTCTTCGAGAGGGTATTTTCCAGATTTGCTGTTGCGGTCGGTTCCAAAGTTGCCAGCAGTGACGACCGTGTTTCAGCAGTTACAGATCACAAGTTGGGGGTTCAGTTCCTCATTTCCATGAGATAATTTTATGTATAAATATGTAATCAATCTCATTGAGAAGGGGGATTCAGGAATAGGAGAGAACACAATGTTATGATGTAGGATTTGATCCAGATCTATTGTAATCATTCCATTCTGATAATACATGTAGACAGTTTCTTAATTATGGAGTTATAGACTTTCATTGTGGAGATCCAGCTCTGCTTAGTGGAGGAAGGGCCCTCTTCCTTGAGCAGATGCTAGTAGTGTTGATTGTAGGTGTTTTATTTTGTAGATCTGTTATTTGTTAATTCATGCTTTCATGCATTAGATTGATCATAGTTGTTTTTATTATTTAGTTCATGCTTTCATTAGATTTAGCATAGGTTTTTCTTCTGTTAATTCATTTTGATAGATCGTTGGCCAACACAACACTTCTTTTATATTTATACAATTAGATCTTGTTTCATAGGAATAGATTTTGTTCGAAGTGTGTTCGATTTACAGTTTGAATTTATGAATAGGTTTTAGGTTTGTTTTCTTTTCAAGAATGTGTGATCTAGTTTGCAAAGAGTTTTGATTGCATATCAATTGATCAACAGTGTCAGGTAGAAATTGTGCTTGCATAGATCTTGCACGATAGCTTTGAAATGAAAGACTTCCTCGGATAGATAATTTATGTTTAGCACTCTGCATGTTAAGTTTTAATTAACTGACATATAGTGGGCACAACATTTTGGCGCCATTGTCGGGGAAGTTATTAATTGTGCAAAAGTACATCTGACATTGTTTTGTAGATGCATTGTTAAAGTAGGGCATGTAGGTTGCATGATTACATTTCAGTTTATTGAATTTATTTTGAGTGTGAATATTCTATTTTTACATTCAGTTTTATTTCAATTTCAATCTTTGGAGCATAAATCTTATCATTCCCCTTAGTGGTGTTGTAATCACCACCCATTCTACTAACAAGTTGATAGGAACATTCGAAGGAGGAGCCTCAAGATAGCACATAAAGAATCTAATGAAGAGATGGCAGGTAAGAAAGATGCATAAGTTGTTACCTTCGAATTTCTCATCAGAGATTCGAGCGGAGTCGCACCAATGAAAAGAATTCCCCGACATGTTCTACCAAATTTTTACGGTTTGGAACACGAAGACCCTGATGTATTTTTATTTCAATTTGAAATACTTTGTAGAGGATATGGTTATTATGCTAATGATCAAAAGTTGAATGTGTTTCCCCTTACTCTAAAAGGAATAGCCCTCCGATGGTTCATGAGCCTCGGTGGGAATTGTATACAAACTTGGGAAGACATGAAACATGTATTGTTGAAAAGGTACCAAGATTATTGCAGGGTCAATGAAGACATCTTCGAAATGACACAAGGAGAAGAAGAGAGTTTGTAGGAATACATAGAATGCTTTCAATATAACCTCCAAAGATCCAAACAGAGGAAACTGGGGAAGGAGACCTTAAAAACACTTCTACTCAAGGGAATCCAAGCTGAATATTTAGAAGTATTAAATCTGATGGGAACAGGTAATGTATTTCAATTAGCATATGATGATATTTGTGAGTTATGTAAAAGGTATTCAAGAGGAAACTTCAATACTGGTAAGAATTCTAAGGAACTTTTATCTTTATTTTTGAAATCTGCTGCAAAAACAAGAGTTTTACGAGCTGAAATCAACAATTTATTTGAAATTCCTAAAGCTGATTCACAATTGGGTGTTTTGCAGGATAAGGAAAAGCGGGAGGAAATAAGAGAAGCAAGGTATTTCCCTTTGGATAGTCATGAAAGTTGTGGTATATGTGACTTGAATCATTCCATAGATCATTGTCCCTCCTTTGGGAGTTGCAGCCAACTCATTGCAACAGTGATGTCAACCATGGCCTACATCTATGGTTCAAAATTCTATCCCTCCATTTCCTTACTTTCATACTCAATCATTGAATACTCTTCCACCATGGCAGCTGTTGTAGCCTCAATTTAAGTCTTACCTACCTTATCCACAAGGTTAGAATGACCCATCTTATGATCATATGGCCACTCTCCCTCATACTGCAACACTAGTTGGTCCTTCAATATCAACCTCACAAATCAATCATCTACATCAACCACATCTATTTTCTCATCAAACTCCTTGGTATCCAACACAATTTCCTGTCCAATCCACCCTCCACCCTAACCATAATAAAGCAGTATAGTATGCTTACAGTGCTGAACTACAAAATGTTCCTACATTTCCCTCTTGTTCTACCTCACCTACACCGCTGCAAAAAGGCTATGCGTTGTTGCAGCAAATCCATACGAGGCCTAAACATGTTTTAAATCCAATTTTTGTAGATGGAGTTTCTTCTATTCCTCATAAGCAAGCAGACAAGATCAACAAGACACACGTAATATTTGATGGAGAACAGCCAGTGGAACCAAAAGCATCATTCACATCATTAGATCCGAAACTCTTATGCATTGAGGAAGATCAGTTTAATAAGGATCTTCATGATGTAACATCCATGAGCAATCAAGGGAACAAAGACTATATTGAAGCTTGGTTTCAAGCTGTCATCGGTCTGCAGCATCATTCCATACTTCACCAATTCTTGGCACCATCATTTCAAGGGAAGTTGATCTCTCATATCCTAGCATTCATAAAGTTATATTTTTTTTCTGTTGGGAGTATGAGCATACTTGAGTCACTTCTTCGAAAATGGCTCCATTGCAAATATGCATACACTTGAACAATTTTTTTTTCCCAAGTAGATTAGGGTAGGGTAGAATAACATAATAAAACCATGCTTTTGTTTTTTTAAAGTTTTTATTTTTGGATAAGTATGCTCTCTTCCTGCACCTTGTTGCGATCTGGAAGATCAAAAAATAGAAAGATAAGGAATGGGTATGAGATGTTTTCATGAATGCTTTGGAATTGTTGACTATTTGAGCAAAATGCTTACGTCATTTTTGTCATCAATTTCCCAATTTCAATTTGTCTCTATTTGTTACAAATAAAAATAAAAATATCATGAAAACGAAATTACAGTAATTAGAGAAGGTGAATGAAGGATCCACAAGAAAATGAGCCAATGATTATGGAATCCTTCAAGCTTGAAATTTGACATGAATTTGTTAGCTGCAACACCCAGCTGTGACAATGAGATGCAACACCCAGCTGTGAGAGTGAGTTGTAAGTTCACATGCAACTGTGACAGTGAGCTGCAACACCCAGCTGTGACAATGAGCTGCAACACTAAGCTATGACTGTGCTATAGGTAAAAATTTATGAGTGTGAGATATGTGTGTGTTGCACATCATGGCATGTATTTGGTTTTCAATTATATATAACACATCCATAAAAATACACATGTTTTATTTCAACATTATGTCATTTTTTAAGAGTTGCAGCTGCGGCTGCAACAGACTGTGTAAGTCAATCTAGGTGCTCAATGCTTGAAATTTTTGGTATGGATGTGTGTTATATTTAAATGTACATCATTAAAAACATTCACACCTATTTCGGTCACATTTTGGGGGTCAAATTTCATTTATTAAAATTTTGGTGACATTTCGGCTTGAAAATTTTACTGAAACACAATCGGGATAGTCAGTTTTTGAGAGACCAAATAGAATTATTTTTAAAAAATGTTTACATTCCAAGTATCCCTTTGAATCTAGTTTCCAAAACAATTTTAATTTTTATGATTGGGTGTCAAACGAACATTTTATGGCCAAAATACTAACAGGGTGTCAAGCTGGCAGCTTAGGAACAGAGCTGGGACAGTCAATTTTTGGATTCCTTAGTGGACATATCTTGAAAACATGTTTCATTGGTATATTCCCCTATGAATATAGTTTACAACTCAATTTTAATTACTCCATTATGATATCGTATGCAAATTTTATGACCAAAATACCGACTGCCTATCACAAATCTGCATTCCTAAAACTCTATTTTCTAGACTGTTCATTAGCTTATTTGACCCATCAATTCTTATCAGATTCAAAACCTATTTCTAATTGAGATAGCTACATGAATATAATTTCATCTCCAATTGTAATCACATCAATCCGTTATCAAACAAAAAAGTTAAGACTAAAACCGTGACTGTTGGTCTAGTCCAGAATTCGAAAAAACACCTTGTCATGCAGGCTGATACTGAGTGATTTGGAACATCATTACATAGAATTTTAAAAACATGTTTCTAATGGAAATATACCTATGAATTTAATTTCATTTTGCTTTGGAATCACTCAAATTGGACAATGAACGAAGAAGCTATGATCAGAATACCGTTGGTGAGTCTAGATGGACATTGCCCTCGTGCAGGTATAAAATGGATTTTGATTTGTTCATTTTTCTTTGGATTTGTTTTATAAGTAATTGCTTGTTGTTTTTTTCATAAGTGTTGGGTGAAGAGAGACCAATCATCTCTCTTCTTCCATCATCTCATGTTTTATTGCAGGCAAGTGCTAGGTTTTTGCAGGTCCTTGGAAGAAGAAGGTCAATGCATGCACAAGTGACTCTTGAAGACTTTTTATCAATTTGCAAATGGATTGAGCACATAAAAAAAATGGATAGATTGATATGCAAACCATACCAATGTTCAATAATTCAAGTCCCATTGCTACATGCCAAGAATCATTTTTAGACACCTGTCATACCAATTGTTGCCGAAAAAAACCCCTCAAGAAGCCAATTGCCCTATGGTAGATTCATTCACCCTCCTCATTTCAAAATCCTAAAAATACATTCATGTTGAAGTCCCATTTTCCACTGTTTATGTAGTCACCATAACTGTTTTATTTCCCATCACTACTACATCACGACTTCACATATACTTTCCACTTCTGAGTTTCATGTTGGTTCTATTTTTCACTATGATTCTTCACAATCATTTATTTTGTACTCGTATTAGATGATGTGGAATTCATTAAGGTCCACCTTCCAATGGTCTTGTCCCATCGACTCCGACACATCATCTAGGATCGAGATTAGAGTTTTATAGTGCCCTGGTATCTGCATGAATCAATGACAGATTTCCTTGTTGTTAATCATGGGGATTCATCAATGCCTCTTGATTGACAAATCTTGCAGGTGACTCGACTCCAGCATATTCATTCGTACCTGTCAAGATGCGCTAAGGTACTTTAGAGCTCACTGTCATCAAAGGTGAGTTTCTTCACATTGGTTAATGAATACATTAATGGCCGGTGATCCAATGATTTCTTTCCATGCTCGACTTCAGCACATTCATTCGCATGGTAAGAATTGTACCTTGGTTTTGTAGCAGCTGAAGATTATGTGATCTAATGGTTTTAACAATGAGTTGGAGCATCATTTGTTCAGTAGTTTTGCAATTCCTTTCCATTTTCATTTCAGCAGTTGATTTTCAGAATAAGAGAATGGGCTTTCTGCTTCTATGGTAGAATTTCTCCTCATCAATTGTCTCAGCAGTTAGTCTTACATGCAACCAGCACAACATCATGGATCAAATTCAGTCTCATCCAGTTTCAGCTCTCATATACATATGTCTCAGCATCAGATCGGCCTACATAGCCCCAGCATACACCAATCCATTCATGTCAACCAAGGCTTCCATGGAGGTAACACTTGGGGTAAAATAGAATGAGTTTTTGATTTATTAACGATTTAGGGAAATGCCATGAAGAACCACTAAGCATTAGCCATTTCCATTTTCCATATAGCATTTTATGTCCATCCATTCCCATCATTTCCCTCTCAATTCTAACACTTCATCATTCATGCACATCGACTTCAAATTCCAACCCAACATCTCACCAACCTAACTGACCAAGCATGAAAAAAGGATACATTATTTTTGTCACACAAGAACCAGCAATATGAAGTCTTGCTGCTACCACACAAGAACCAGCAGTTAAAAAAAAAAGAATCATTGATGCTGCCACACAAGAACTAGCAGTAAGAAACGGTGCTATGTTGCTATATAAAAATAGTGAGGAGAAATAAAGCAGCTGATACACATCTTGAAAGAGAAGGATAGGCTGGACACAAGAATCTACAACATGAAAAGTTGATGTAGAAGTCATTCCTTCTCAAGAGTATGCTATCACACAAGCACGATGGAAAACAAAAGCATGATTTCTTTGATTTGTTTGCTTTCTTCAATGGTGCACATGATGGTTCACATCTTCATAAGTCAAAATTATTGAGAGCCACATTTTATATGGTATATGGATTTTCCACCATCTTATACATATGGTATCTTTACCATCCACTAATGCATACATTGGTTTTAGCCATAATGAGCATGATACATGCACAATGGAAATCCTGTAGCAGCCTTTTCAAGGTCTGATGTGAAGTTTATATCAACAGCATGAAGGTAATGATTACTCCCAGCATTGGTCATTTGTCAAGGTTGACAGAATTTCTGAAATGAGTTTGATTGTTGTGGAATGTGCAAAAGAATGCTTGGCATCTCATTCAACGAATAGTCCTGTAGCATTGGCATGGCTTTGATGGTCAATAAAACACGATTGCCTCTATTTACAATCATAAAGGAAGTTTTCTAATGATTTGGGCATTTTTGTTCTGAAACAAACACATGTTGCCATATAATAGGGTATGAAACAAGGGTAGGTGATTTGTTCTTCCCATGCTCTAAAAAGAAATTTGATCATTTTAATGCTGCATTTAGTTGCTCTATTCACCCCTTTTACATATATTCATATATAATTTCATGATCATCATTTGGAGGATTCAGTTGGTGTGCCAATTGTTGGAGATCATTGGTTTTCTTTCAAAATCACAAAGAGGCAATATGAAGAATTGATTACACACTTGGGTTGAAGTTGGTTTTAATAAGCATGAGAACATGATGTATACTCAGTTTGGGGGAGATGACTATTTACAACTAAGATGACAACTCTTCTTTTGCATGGGGACATGAGACATATTCAGTTTGGGGGAGTGGTTTTTGACATTCTTTGTGCATATTGATTTTTATTCATTTACAGCTTGCAAAAGGGCAGAAATTGAAGTGAGCATATCTCCCAAAAGGTGATCCGGGTCTTCGTGAAATTTGGTGAATAGATGCACCAAGGAAATATGAACAATACCACAAAGTTGCAGCCCAAACCAGTTTGTATTTTGTGAAATATTGGTTCAAGAAGTTTAGTTGCAACACACTTTTTCATGTTCATCTACAAAAAGTGCAGAATTTGATTTGAGCATATATTTAAATTGGTAAGTTGTATTTTCACAAAACTTGGACAGGGAATGAATAACATCAGGATGAACAAACGTGGCAAGTTTCAACTCAATCCAGTGCACGGTTTTTGAGAAAATGACCATCATCACCTACAGCCAATTGGAATTTTTCTCGAAATCCGTGATGTGAGTTTGTCTAATTTTTGGTGTGGAGATGAATTATAATGGTAATTACTTGCTTGAAAAATTTCAGCCCAACCCAGTTTGTATTTTGTGAAATATTGGTTTAGGAAGTTCAGTTGGAACACATTTTTATTCATGTTCATCTACAAAAGTGTAGAAATTGAAATGGGCATATCTTTCAATTGGTAAGTTTGATTCTCATTATTTTTGTACAGGAAGTGTATAATACCAAGATGAACAAGCTTAGAAATTTTCATCGCAATCCAATGTACGGTTTTTGAGAAAATGACCATAATCACCTATAGCCAATTGCATTTTTCTTGAAATCCGTGATGTGAGTTTGTCTAAGTTTTGGTGTGGAGATGCATTAGAATGGTATTTACTTTCTTGCAAAATTTCGGCACAACCCAATTCGCTGTTTGGGAGAAAATGAATTTGGAATTTTTCCGTTCAAAAGGCTGCAACACCGTAAAATATTGCCATTTTCCCGTTCCATTCAGCTGCGACTCCGTTTTCCGTTCTGTTCAGCTAGTCAGCTGTGACTCCATTTTCCCATTCCATTCAACTGCAACTCCATTTCTTGTTTCGTTTAGCTACAACTCCGTTTTCCCGTTCCGTTCAATTGCGACTCCGCCAAATTTGCTGCTAAATTTAGCGCTATTTGGGCTACAACTCCGCCAAAATCTTCGCTAAAACCTTCACCAAATTCTTTGCTAAAATAAGATGTGACTCCGCCAAATTTCTACTAAAGAGATGTGACTCCGCCAAATTTTCTGCTAAATCCTCTGCTAAGTGACTTTGCCAATTTCTGTTAAACTCTCTATTTCTTCTGGCTGCAACTGTGCGAATGGTAAAATGAAGGGGCAAGTGAATGAGTTCTTCTAGTTGGATGCTAAACAGGTATTGGGTTGCATGAGGACATGCAACAAGTTCAGTTTTGGGGAGATGTTGGGCCTTGAAATTGTCTGTTTTTCCATCACTTATCGACATATCTTTCATCCATTTTCTTACCATTATTGCCCAATTATCATACTATTTTCCATCCATTTGCTGTAACTGTGCGTAAAATAGCATGTTACTTTCATTGATGTTTTAAGTGGTTAAAAATGATTATTTTCCTTTATCTTTGATGAATTAAAGACTATTATGCATAATTTTACTAATGATGGTTTGTGGAGTGATTTGTCATGTACATGATGCTCATAGCCAGCTGTTACAGCCTTAACAGAAAATGCATGCCACATAAGAACACCTTGATTCGTGTCTTGATTTGCGGCATATGGAAATGAATCTAAAACATCCGAGACATGGGTTTTGTGCGTAACATCCTCATTTACCTCACTCGTGTGGAAATTGCCAAACAAAGCCACGTTTTGTGATATGCAAGTGGTTCTTCGGGAGGGTATTTTCCAAATTTGCTGTTGTGGCCGGTTCCAAAGTTGCCAGCAGTTATGACCGTGTTTCAGCTGTTACAGATCACAGGTTGGGGGTTCAGTTCCTCATTTCCATGAGATAATTTTATGTATAAATATGTAATCAATCTCATTGAGAAGGCGGATTCAGGAATATGAGAGAACACAATGTTATGATGTAGGATTTGATCTATATCTATTGTAATCATTCCATTCTGATAATACATGCTGTCAGTTTCTTAATTATGGAGTTGTAGACTTTCATTGTGGAGATCCAGCTCTGCTTAGTGGAGGAAGGGCCCTCTTCCCTGAGCAGATGCTGGTAGTGTTGATTGTAGGTGTTTTATTTTGTAGATATGTTATTTGTTAATTCATGCTTTCATGCATTAGATTGATCATAGTTGTTTTTATTATTTAGTTCATGCTTTCATTAGATTTATCATAGGTTGTTCTTCTGTTAATTCATTTTGATAGATCGTTGGCCAACACAACACTTGTTTTATATTTATGCAATTAGATGTTGTTTCATAGGAATAGATTTTGTTCGAAGTGTGTTCGATTTACAGTTTGAATTTATGAATAGGTTTTAGGTTTGTTTTCTTTTCAAGAATGTGTGATCTAGTTTGCAAAGAGTTTCGATTGCATACCAATAGATCAACAGTGTCAGGTAGAAATTGTGCTTGCATAGATCTTGCACGATAGCTTTGAAATAAAAGACTTCCTTGGGTTGATAATTTATGTTTAGCACTCTGCATGATAAGTTTTGATTAATTGGCATATAGTGGGTACAACAAAAGCATTGGCATAAGTGATTTTTGTAGAAGTTTCTGAAGGTTTAATCTCTGTAGGGATTCTGCCATACATTTTATTGAACCTCTTCAAAAAATCAGCTATGGTTTCATCCTTCTTTCTTCTAAGGGCTCCAAACTTAGTAATGTAATATGTGTGATCCTTGGTATCACCCCACTGTCTCATGAAAAGATCCTAAAGCTCTTCTATTATAGTAATAGAATTTGCAGGTAACTCTCTGAACCATTTTTTGACCTCTCCATCAAGACTTTGTACGAACATCCTCATCCACACATCCTTTTCCTCAATATTCTGATTATCAGCATAGCTAAGAAATGCATCTCAATGTTCCTCAGCTGTGGTTTCACCTTGTCCATTAAACCTAGGCAAGTAATTTTTGTAATCACCCCTAGGAAGTGCATTCAAAGGAAGAGACAAAACTAAAGGTGCATACCTAGCTGCCACCATTCGGTCCATCATGTCTAATGGCTGATTTTGGGCTGCCATCTTTAAGTTGACTGGTTTAGGTGATGGAAAGACTTAACTAGAACTTGGCTGGAAAGAAGTTTTACCAACTTTGAGGTGAAATAAAGGGATTTTTCCAGGAGATATAGTCTTTTCCTTCTTGAAAGATTGAGGATCAGTAAAAACTTGAAAATTACTAACAGGGATTGTAGGTTTCAACCAACATGAATCTTGTTCTTTTCCCTTCAAAACAGAGAACGGTGATGATATGTCTAGTCGATCAGGGCTACATAGGGCTGGTGATGACTGAGACCTTTTGATTTTCCTAGTTGTTTTCAATATCTGTTCTAGGTCTGAGACACCCAATTGTAAAGGTGAACTAGGTATTTTTCTTGTTCCAACTCCCTTTGTAGCCACTATGAAATACTGGTGAAAAGTAGTCTTTAAAATTTGTTGGTTTAAGTTCACTTCTCAAAACCAGTGAAATGATGAGTATCCCAGGGAAAATAGGTTTTCAACTTCATCCCCGACAATGGTGCCATAGATGTTTGTGCTATAAATTGTTCCCAGACTATGAAAGAACAAGCCAACAAAATCTCAATAAACACAATTAAGTAAAATATGTTTTTTTAGGGTTTTGGTTGTAAAGTTTGTAGACAAGAGGGTAGAAACTTCATGAAACCAAAGCAAACACTAAATCATGAGCATTTGAAGGAATAAGATGCATAATATATAGAACATAAACCAAACACAATAATCACAGTGCTGAGTTCCACCCACAGTTAACAAGCATTTCATGCATAAAAACCTTAAACAGGTTATGAGTATACTAACTGAGTGATTAACACAAATAAAAAATGAATCAGTCAATAGTCTAAAAAGGGATTATAATTGCATATATTTCATAATTCAGTCATAAAAAACACATA
>LPNX010447749.1:341509-375581 GCA_001517045.1 Pseudotsuga menziesii
TTCTTGACTGTGACTTTCCTTTTAAGTTTCTTGATCAAATTATGACCTTTATCTAACTGTCTCTTCTGAGACTGCTCTTCCTTCTCTGTTTGGAAACCAGACCAAAATAGGAAATATTCCCATGTCTTCTCTCTTTTCTAAAGTACAGTGCTTATGACTAGTTTTATAAGCCCATGATGAAATACTGATTGTTTGGTGTGATCCTGATGTTCTTTCACCCTGCTAGACATCTTCTGTAAACTTTTCAAGAAGAAGAATGGGAGATTCATTTTGGATTCATGATTGAGATGTTGAAGGAATCTAAAATGATACTTAAAAACAAAAGCAAATCTCCCTTCACAAGTGATATAGCTTTGTAAGATTTTGATAGGATCTATCCATTCTGGTTTAAACTTTTGAATAGGTACTCCCTTTCCCCAATCTGCTACTACATCTGGAAGTAGATATCTCTGAGCATCAAAAGTGAAAGGTACTTTTTTAAACCAGTATTCAGCCTCATCTAAAATCCTTGTAGCTTCCGCTAACAATTCCCTGGTCAGTTTAAACTTCAAAGTATCAAAAGACACCATATCCTTATCCAAACATTGAGCGAATTTGTAAGAGACTTCTGAATGATAACCTTCAATTCTTTCAAAAAACACTAACCACCCTGCCTTTGAAAACAGTTTTGCACAATCTGGAAAATTTGGAACCCAGCTCATGTCTGAAGGTTCTGCTCTATTAGTCTTACCACTTCTTTTCATTTTGAACAATTGTCAAAAAGCCTCTGTCAATAAAACAAACTCTGAATTTCTTCACGTCTTGACAATCTGGTAGACAATGCTGTATGGGGAAACCTAAAACCCTAAACTGAACTCTCTCGTTTAAACTGATAAATACTTTAATTCCATTGACAGAGAATTCGTCATTTAGTATGAATTAGGTTTATAAACTAATAATCTTCAATCAATTCTGTCATTAGTCCTCTTCTTAGAAAAACCCCAAATTTATGAACTTTGGTAACGATTCACAGCCTGCCTGTCAAAGTGATGAGTCTAGGTGCTGGAATCGTGTTTTCTTGACTGTTAGGTGTCCAATTGCATTCCTCAATCTTCTCTGACCACTTCGATAACACCAAACGATCGCTCCTCAAAGCCCTATTTTTTCGCCCTGTTTCAAAATTTGATTACAGACTGCTGATTCTTCGCTACGAACTTCATCTGCTCCACGTGCACTTTAGGGGATACGAGATTCAAGGCGCATTCATCTCATTATGTTCAACCATCATTATTCCATCACTCTGCAACAGACCACCGCGACTCGCCCTCATGATGATTTGCTTGACGTATTCACACCTGTCACAATGATCATTCTAGAGGAAACACATATCAAACCCATCAAACTAGTATGAATGACATCCCATGTTTGAGAATTTCAAAAAATATGACCCAAAAATGATGATTTTTGAACTGCGTGACTTTCTTGTAGCGCATGTGTGCAATTTTTTTAGGCTTGCGCTACAAGAAAGTCTGCTTTAATGATTTTCAAAAATAAAACTCATGATAATGGTTTAACCTTGGTTAAAGAACCTTAATCAATATTTTATGTTATTTTTTAAGACATTTTAATCCATATAAGCATTGTATAAGCCCTCTAACTATGAATTCTAATAAATCAAACCAAAATTTGAAAAATAAAACTAAAAAATCATATAAACATGAAAATTAAAGGAAAAAGATTCAAACTATCCTAAGAAACAAAATTTTCTAGGAGTAATGAATAAAACCAAACTTCAAAACATAAACAAATGTATTAAAAGATGGAAAACAAAAACAAGCTCTAATAGTGCATAATCACATAACACAATAGACTTTAATTTATGTTGTATGTTCTGTCAAATAACAGAGTCATTTGGCTATAAAGGAGTAGCGGTAACATTATGCTAGAATAATATGTATGTTTGTAGTGGAAGAGTGATCCGAATTTATGTGTGAACAAAATGAAAGAACCGATACATAATCATAATCATAGACATTTTGCAAAGATAACACAGATACAGTAAACACATATTCTATTAAATGGCGAAAATAGAACATACTGCAATTGCAAAAGATAGGATGGTGGTAGTTATCTCTAGGAAGAGATGTGGCTGCTACGCTCATTCGTGCCAAGTTGAATACAAAATGAGGCCAAAGGGGCCTATTTATAGTAAGAATGAGGGTGAGAACCCGAAAATTCCAAAACATAACCCTAGAAGATGAACCGTCGTAAAGTTTGTCGCCCCAAGGTGGTAAGTTGAACAATCAACTTCTCGGGGCCATAACTTTTGCATGCGATATCCGATTTGGGCACTCGATATCCTGTTGGAAAGGTATATCCGAGCACTACGTTGATGATGACAAATATTTCAAATTCACCAAAGGAATATTTCCCAAAAAATGTCGTTTAGGGCCTCAAAACGGCCCCATAATTTTTGGACCCGAAAAACCGTAGAAAAATAACTAGGAAACTGCCACAATGGACAATGGTTTTGAGCCAGTGGAATAGGTGGGTGGCCACTGATCTCCATCTGGATCAATCCTCCCTCCTTAGGAAGAAATGATCTCCATTGTGTCAAATCCTGTATCATATCTCGAACTATGTGCTGAGATGATCTCATGGTGCGACATTTGCTGAAGTGAAGAGGATGCCTTTCTTTGACATCCCGAGAGGGCTGTAATTGCTCTATGGATGATTTGTTTTTGGAGGAGGACCGTGAATGTGTGGCCTTGCATCATAGAGGTACTCGGATAGATGAGGAAACAATGAATCTATTTTTTTCTTGTGTATGATGAGCGGAGGTATCATGTGCAGAGGGTGTGGAGATCTCAATGATCTGATGTTCTCCTCCAGATACAATTGTGAAGAGGGATAAACTTTATGATGTGGGAGCTTATCTTCCTACCCTTTGAGACTATGGCAGGTGCAACTATCTCTGGTATCCGATAAAGTTGTCATCCCAAAGTGACAAGAATTCAAGGTCGTGACTCATGTACAACATGACGCTTCCACATACATGGATGACCTAAAAGAACATCACAAACTTCAAGTGTGGCCACATCACACAGTACCTCGTTTTTGAAAGGCTTGATGCCATATTGTAGGAGGCATTGTTGAGTAGTGCATATACCTCATCCTTGTCTTATCCAACTGATGTTGTAGGGTTGCGGGTGTGGTGTTGTCGGAAGCTCCAATCCCTTGACGATTTCTGTTGAGATCATGTTTTTTTGGCTGTCGTTGTCAATAACAAAAAGTAGTGGGTTTTCCTTCACCCACATCTGCGAGTGGAAGAGGCGCTCCTCTGCCTCTGACTTTTTAGGCTCCTCTAGTTGAATCTGTGTGGTAGCAACAATGGCAGTGGGGTCTTCATCAATGATCTACTTCCCATGGTATGCGACTATGGCATTAGGTTCTGAATCGAAATCAAGATATGATTCTGAATATTTGATCTTGGCCACCAATGACTGCTTTGAGCGACATTCATCGGTGTTGTGCTAAGGTATTTTATGAAATTCACACCACTTTCTGGTTTCTTTCTTTGTCTTTCAATTCCCCTTATTTGCTTGTGGCGGGGACTGTTTGTCCTTTTCTTGTCCTATGTTTTATGGACCAGGGTTTTGCTTGCTTTGCTTCTACGGTGGGTTCGCAGGTCCAAAGTCTCGCTTGTTCTTTTGCCGAAATATCTCCTCGATTTTGACAACATACCTATAGGAAGATCCAAGTGAATAGATGTCAAGGAATTCCATCTCAGTTTGGATGTACCGATGTAGACCACTGCGATATTTCAGTATCAGGTGCCGCTCGGAGTCCTTGATACCCATCTTTGTGCGTAAGGTATGAAATTTGTTGGTGTACTCCGACACCGTCTGGTCCCTCTCTTGATGTAGAATGGTCCATTTGGTGTATTGGTCATCATAGTTTCCCACAAGGTAATACTGTTCCTTGACGACATCTATGAAAGAGGCCCAAGGGGGATTTGTCTCAAACATTCCAGGCTTGTCTAATGAGTTTTGATCCCAATAAGTACCCCACCAATTTTGGACATGGGGGATTTCCTTAAGGACATCAAAGGTGATATTTTACCTGTCGTAGAAATTGTGGACAAAGAATACCCTTCTAGAATATTCAACCAATTATCTAGGGCATTTGCATTGATTTGGAATTCAAATAAAGGAATATCAAAGTTAACTTGTACCTTGAAGGGAGTTGCATCCCCAAACCAGCTGCTTGTTGAAGATGCACTTGCCACTTCCAGCATTCGTTAAAGGATTTGGGAGAAACTATCCATCATCTTGTTCCTTTATCGCTCGAGGGCTTCCTTGAGCAACGACTTGATAGTTTCTCCTGCTCTGTTGTCTCTCTTTTCTTCTACCATGGGAGTTCGTTTGAGACAGTGAGAGTGATCAAGCGAAACTAGTTCGATACCAAACTCTCTATACCCCGACCTCGTCGGGGACATCCGCCAAGAAACAATCAAAGAGAAGATTGCTCTGATACCATTAATCCAGATTTATGTGTGAATGAAATGAAAGAACCAATACATAATCATAATCACAAACATTTTGCAAAGATAACAAAGATACAATAAACACATATTCTATTAAATGACGAAAATAGAACATACTGTAATTACTAAAGATAGAATGGTGGTAGCTATCTCTGAGAAGAGATGTGTCTACTACCCTCATCCGTTTCAAGATGAATACAAAATGAGGCCAAAGGGGCCTATTTATAGTAAGAATGAGGGCTAGAACCCCAAAAGTCCAAAACATAACCCTAGAAGATGAACCGTCATGAAGTTTGCCGCCCCAAGGTGGTAAGTTGAACAATCAATTTCCCGAGGTCATAAGTTTTGCATACGATTTACGATTTGGGCACTTGATAGCCCATTGGAAAGGTTTATTCTAGCACTATGCTGATGACAAAGATTTCCCAAAAAACATCGTTTAGGGCCTCAAAATGATCTCGGAAGTTTGGGACCCAAAAAATCGTAGAAAAATAATTAGGAAACTACCACAATGGACAATGGTTTTGAGTCAGTGGAATAGGTGGGTGGCCACCGATCTGCATCTGGATCAGAGAGAGATGAACTATTTTAACTTTATTCCTTTGGAGGAATTTCTCAACTGTGTTTGGATCTTTAACACGATCGAATCATGTGAACATTCTGTAACTTAACCTAACTCTAGTAATTTATTCTTTATCATCGACGAGTTGCAAATAAGTTAAACCATTTTAAACTTTTGGTCTATTTATTTAAAACTGAAAGTGTTCTATTGATATAAAGCTTAAAGTGATTGAATTTCTGAAGAGATTTAAAAAAAATTATTTATGAATTTACACCTACATGGAGTTTTCTAATGTCGTGTATATCCTCAAAATAATTTGAAAGTTTTAATGCGATCTAATTTTACTACTATATTTGATGAGTTTTATGTATGTCTAAATATTTAAAAATGAATGGAAATGATCAAAATTTCATTTTTATTTACTAGTTGATTGGTTTATTGGAATCAGAGTTTACAACCAATGGTTAAAACCCCAACAACCGCTCTAGCGTAAACATATGTCAAATCTATTTTTGAAAATATAAAAAAGTTTTGTTTTTGTGGTTTAATGGGATTGGGTATGGATATGATACACGAAAATCACGGTTAGTACACGAATCTTGGTTTCAAATTGTTATTTTGAAGGGAGAAATCCAATAGCCAACAAATTCCAACCTTAAGGGAAAATCATGATCTCTCTGCATCGAATGAAGTGCCTGGATTGTACCCTCCAAGAGAGTGCTTTTCTCAAACACTTGCAAATATGATTCCTCTTCATTTTCAAACCTCTCATGAGGTTCCTCCATCAAATAATGAGTGTTACCAACCATATATGTGTGACTGGTTTTGGTGTAAGATGACGGATGTGACCCCTCCAACCCCATGCATAGTTCCTCTACCTCCATGGACTTTTTTTCTTGATATTTAGGTGCAAGGTCCCAGTCCATGAATATTTGCAAGAAAGATGATTTCATATTTTCAAGTTATTCTTTTAAGATGGAGAATTGGACACTAGTGACACCTTCAATATTTCCTCCTTTCTCTTCCTCCATACGTGTCCTCCTCATAAGATGCTCAACAATTTTGTGTGCACCATCACTTGTTAAGAATATCTGCAACACCTTCTCTTATGAGACTAAGAGTTGGCTCTCAAAGTCATGTAATGGAATATTTTCAACATTTTGAATGTTGCCACATGTGCTCTCATTAAACTCATGTGAGTCATGGAAATCCCATCCATCAATTCATCCCTCTCACTATTTACTACTTGAACACAGTTTTGAGTCCCAATACTAGGGGACTCCACCATGCCAAAATTTTACCTTAAAGTGGCTGCAACCTCATTATGACACTAAGAAATAAAGAAATAATAACTTTGTTTGTACCTTTGTATCATATCTTCCTCCTCATGTGGTATAGCTATGGTGTCTTTCTCTTCCACCAAACTCTCTGATTCACTCCCAACTAGTGTGGGATTATCTTCTACTTCATCATGAAGCTCAAATGGTGACTGCAAATCTGATTTATGATTTGATCCAAAAGATGTCTCACCACCATCAATAGAGTCTATCTCCTTGGCAGTGATCTGGAAATCACCAACAAGGAAACTGGAAGCGAATTCAGTTCCCAGATTACCAACAACCTGATGAAGGGTTGTTGGGTATTCAATTGCACATGGTTCCTCTTCATCTACTTCTTGGAGTGGATTGGTGCTAGCATGCTCTTTATACTTGAATAGAATGTATGTAGCTTCCTCCTTTGTTTCCTTAAGATCAAGATTCTTTTATATTTTGTTTGAACATAATCCAAAAATTCTCTTCATGCTAGAAACAATGGCATCAAATGAGGCTTCACTTTCAATTTCTCTCCCTTCTTCTTTTCTTGAGGAAGTGGGACAACTTGATTCTTCTCTTTATGGTTTTTTGTCCCTCAATGATTCCTCATCTACACACTCAGGCCAAAATTCATATCTACAATGAAAATAATCTTTGAAATATATGGACTTACGTATCTCTTCCCTCAAAGAAAGATACTCTTGATAATGATGAGGCATATTTTTACTTGTTGTTATCTTCCTTGATAAATCATATTTTGATCTAACCATTAGTAGTTCATCCCTTTGGTCTTAATGGTCCATTTGGTCACAAAAGTAACCATCTTCATCTAATGGAAAATATCAATTTATGTAGATGATTTCTTCTTCCTCATATGGCTAGAAATCTTCATCTTCAATAATTGGGACTAGATTCATGACTACAAACTTGAAAGTGTAATATGCAATATGTATTCAACTGAGAGTTTATGGAGCTTAGTCTTGTTGATCATAGGTTCACAGGACCATGCTATGATCCAAGGTGATGTCCTTATTGATCACACACAACACCTTACCTTTATTTTCCTTCTATTTTTTTATGTGTCTCCTATTCATGGTTGCTGCCCCATAAAAATCCCCTACTTCTGGAGTTTACTAGGAGGACAACTGAGAGTGTTTTCATCTAATGTATCAACACAACCATGAGATAACCACCAAAAAGTTGAATTTGGTCCTGGATATTGGAACTAATTAGGGGGTCATATTGAAACTGGAGAAGCTACTGGGGTTTCAACCCCCTTAAAAGAAGAGATGCTCTAGGACATGCGAATGTATTCCCTTGAAAAAGATTGATTTGACGACTCTGTAAAAACCTTTGAACTAGTGATATCCATCGGGATCGTCCTCTGAAAATTCCCTTGGATTGGTAAGGATAAAAGCACTTTTGCATTAAGGTTAGTTCTAACCTTTATGGAAAAGCGAGAAGAGGAATCATTCTTTATTTCTTCTAGTGATGTGACAACCACCTTCACCCCTATGATATTAGATCTGTCATCTATTAACTTATTGGGCCCCTCATAAGGACAATCCAACACTGCTCTTTGCAACAGATTTCGAGGAGGGCTAATTTTTGGCCTATTTGGTCCTGAAAAATAGCCCTCACCAACCATGAAGATAAACCTAACTAGGATAGATCAAACAAAATAAACACCTTCAAACAATGAACAAAAAATAGAGAGAGGACAAGAAATTCATTCTTTATTTACTTAGTTGGTACTAAGTCTTCCTCATGGAAGATGTAGTCCAAGTGGCCTACAAAGACCAAACCCTTCCGCATCTCCATTCCTCAGATTTATGAATCCCACCATCTGCCTATGTATTTGCAATATTTTAAAATAATTTAGTATTTTTCTCCGTGATTCTCTAGAAATACTGCAACCCCAAGCTTCACAATCATATAAGATAATGAGAGAGACGAGAGTTTTAAAGAGGATTTTTCTCTTTATCCCTCAAAAAAATGTTTCTTGATTTACAATTTTTTTCAAGACCCAAGTAGGATTTCCACCTTCCATTACTCTTCTTCTCAATGCTATAGTTCCAATTGAGTTTGTAGAGGAAGTCAATTCCTAGATATTTATAATAAGTTACTTCCTCGAGGATTCTATTGTCATATAGAAAATTGTCATAAGCACCCTTATTGGACTTAATAATCATAAATTTACTTTTATCGATGTTAAGAGTCATGCCCACATTGTAGCATAAATGCTTGAGATTTCTTAATTAATTCTCAAGATCATAGGGGCACCTTGCCATAATAATGATATCATTAGCATAAAGGAGAAGCACGATGACTATTCTTGTTAATGTCATGCCAAAACAATCTGCTTCTTCTAAAAAACCTTTTAGCTTATCAATGTAAATGCCTAAAAGGGTACGGGAGAGTGGGCACCCTTGCTTAACTCCAATATTTCAGGTAATACCCTATGACCATCCCTCAATGTTTTTGAATTTGTTAATGTAATTCTCATATAACTGTATAGTTGCAACCCTTAGCTTGAAAGGAACCTTTAACTCTTATAATCCATCCCAAAGGTTCTTCCTAGACACTATATCAAAACATTTTCTAAAGTCAATGAAACAACAAAAAAGATTGGATTTATTATTACAACACTCCTCTTTATTGATCCTAAGCATAATAGGGTGGTCTATGGTTAAGTGATGCCTTTTGAAGCCTGCTTGACCTTTAGCCCACTTTTTTTCATCTTCTAGCCATGTGCTAATCCTCTTTTCTAGAATAATACGATATGACTTTGCTAAAAGAGGGACAATCATAATGGTCCTATAGTTAGAGGGGTTATCCTTATCCCCACTTTTAAAAATAGGAACTATAAGTCTCTGAGTCCAAGGCTTAGGGAAGCGATGCTTGACTGCTAGATTAAAGAGATTGTGAATGTAGGGGATGAGGATGGGTGCTTCGATTTTTAAGATTTATACTTGGTACCCTTCAATGTCTTCAGCTTTCCCATTAGCAAGACGCTTAATTCTAAATTTTATGTCTTCTAAAGAAAATACTTGCTCAATGGTAAGGGGGGTTGGAATGATATCCACGACATCCGAGGATTCGTAAAGATTTTTAAGATATGGATTGTAGTCTGCCAAAGAGAGCTTGTTATTTTCTTTAGTTTTACTAGTTAGAATTTGCCTCCAAAATCTCTTAGGAGTTGTCATAGATAAGTATAAAAAATTTTACTGTATTTTATTTATATAGTGGGACTTTTTTCTTTTAATTATGACTTTATATATAACATAAAAGAGGGATATATATATATATAAATATAAAGTAACTCATCTTATTCTATAAATAATAATCCTTAATCTAAAACTCCAAGCATTTTTTAAAATGGAGAGATTCAAATCTTATATATATATTTGAAATGAAAATGAAATTTGTTTTTTACAATATCATTATTTAATCTTATTGAATCATTTATATTATAATTTTAAAATAAAATAAAATATGTTTAGTATTGATTTATAATGCAGTAAATAATATAATAATAATTTATAATTTCATAATTTAAATATTCACTTGTAATTTATATTGTAATGTAGTATATAATATAATAATTTACTAATTCACAATTCAAATTTTAATGGTAGTTTATATTTAATTTAAAAATATTAAACTATAGTTATGTTTATTAATATTTTTTACAATTTTAATATATATATATATACAAAAGCAAATTTTTTTTTTTATCGATAAAGATTGAAAAAATTTAGCGAAATAGTATACAAATTTCCTCAATAAATTTTTTAAAGGTTCGTGACAGAGAAAGTATTAATTACAATCATCCAAAAGATAAAATTGTACCATAAAACATCACTTCCCAGACTACTATAACTCTTACAAAAAGGCCTAGAAGCAAAATACAAAAACAATTGAGGAAAACAAACTAAGAGCTGGTGTCACTAGTCGAGTTATGAACATCTTGAGCAGAGTCTTCAATCTCCTTATAGTTTACATCCACATCGCCATTAGGAAGACCAACCTATGCATTATAATAATCATCCATTTCCATGTCATAGGTGCCTGGAGTTTCTTCAGAAGTGGAAGACAGAGTCCAAGTGGCCTGCAAAGACCAAACCCTTCCTCGTCTCCATTCCTCAGATTCACAAACCCCACCATTTGCCTATTTATTTGCAATATTTTAAAATAATTTCATATTTTTCTCCATGATTCTCTAGAAATACTGTATCCCCAAGCTTCACAGTCATATAAGGTAATGAGAGTGCCGAGAGTTTCAAAGAGGAATTTCTCTTTATCCCACAACACAATGTTCATCGATTTACAATTTTTTTCAAGACCAAAGTAGCATTTCCACCCTCCATTACTCTTCTTCTCAATGCTATAGTTCCAATTGAGTTTGTGATGGAAGTCAATTCCTAGATATTTTTAAGAAGTTACTTCATCTAGGATTCTATTTTCATATACAAAATTGTCATAAGCACTGTAACGTCCCCGACCCTCCGACCGACGAAGAGGACGCTACGATACATCAATCATTCGGGCATCTAGCCCCATGAACATGAACATACATACATATAATGTTGAAGCATGATACTTAAAAACATAAAACATATTACGATGCATTAATCATTCATATACATAGCGGAAGCAAACAACATGCATTCATATACGATTCAACATTCAACATGTACATCATCATTCATCAATGGCAAATATAGTTGCAGACACAAGTTTGGCAAGAATACTTATCTTAATAAGGACTTGTCTCGCAACTAGCTATGTCGCTGCTACGTTCCACCCAACCATCGGCCCGCATGCTCCTTAATCTCTCAGCAACGTTGCCACCCCCGAGCCGGGCATGATTATCCAAGGAATAAGGAACTAATTGGCTTACACATAGCCAAGGATAACAATACCACAAGGGTACACAGTTCAGCCAAGCCAACACAGTTGGGTTTATTAGGAGAACAACAGATCAACCAAGCCAATCAAGTTGGGTTTATCAGGCCATCCAGAAGTTGGGAAAGGCTATATGCTAAGCTGGTGAGCTCATTGAAGAGCTACGAAAACTGACACTAGAACCAGCCTGGCTTCTAGAACACCCACACACACCCAACACAAGGAAATCAATCCTTTCTCTGCAACGCAGTCCCTTAGACCCTGATCCCCCTTCCAGTTCTATTCAAGGATTGTGGAGAAGAAAACCAACCCACTAGCTCTGTCTATGTGGTTCCTAACCCACCAGGTTTATCAAGCACATCGGGCCCTCATTCACCACTCCAATGCAGTTCGAGGACAAAACCACTGTGTGCATGCAACAACTAGCTATTAAAGCTTTGACAGGGGATATGCAACTCCCTGGATCGTTCTTGGCCCTATCGTGGCCAAAATGATCCCACAGCAACCTACAACAGCCCCAAATCACAACGCAACTTAGCCAATAAGAGTGGGGAAACAACAACTAACGAACCACAGGGAAAACCACAACAATCTATGACAAATACCACATTGTAAGGGAAAAACATAGTCGACAATGCGTGGAGGAAACACAGTCCAATAATTTCCAGGGGAAATTCGATTCTCTGAATGAATAGAAAGAAGAACATAACCACCAATCGCCAAATCGGTGTGAAAGAGGAAAGGGGCCAACCCCCACACAATGGATTGTGGATCCATTTAGCTCAACCCGTGTGAGGAAACTGAATCGTCCGCGAGGGAGGGAGTGTCGTCGTGGGAGAGTGGGATCATGGGCGTAGTGGTCTTTCTGTCAGCGTAAAGGGTCAGCCTGGTGGAGTGTGCGTATGGGAAAGGCATGGAAGTCCTACCATACTCCATTGCCAGCATTAACGGCTCCAACTACCAGTAGAACAATTAAGATGGTCTTTTGATGAGACAAGGGAGGGTGAGCAAAAAGAGTGGTGACACATGACCTTTCCCCCATGGCCCAAGATTCAGCGTTCCCCCTCCTTATCCTTAGGAATCATGCCCCTTCTCAATTTGGTTGCAGTGAACATAGTTGGTTGGGTTATTTAATTAAAGATGCATAATTACATGATGCCACAACTTAATATGTATGCCGCATGTCCCGATATACCATCGGTGACAATTTCTATCCGAAACATAACATAACCAAATCCATGGTGGGTTCTTTTCCTTTAGCTCTGCACCATGATTATTTACAATATATGTATCATGTATATTTAATGCAAACGGGGTCAAAACCGGGGTGTTACAAGCACCCTTATTGGACTTGATAATCAAAACTTTAGTTTTATCGATAATAACAATCATGCTGATATTGGAGCATAAATCCTTGAGATTTCTTAATTGATTCTCAAGATCACAGGGGCACCTTTCCATAATAATGATATCATTAGCATAAAGGAACAACATACATCAGAGGAAATTTCAACTAAAAATGGGCCTTTTAACTTTTATTCAAATTCCATGTCATCATGTGTTAGCCAATGAAATTGCTTTAAATTTGAAATACCGTATAGGTCTTAAACACTTTTTTAATATAAATTTGGGGATAGGTATCATAAAAAAACTACTTTTTTTTGTTTGTATTTTTGACATATCTCCCTGTGTTTTTACTCAAATTTCGAGCAGGAGAGCCCTCTAGATGCAGAATTTCCAATGAGTACCCACTCTGCATACTCATCATGTTTTTTTAGGTATTTCTTGTTTTGGGGGTAGCGAGGTTTGTCAAAAGTATGCAGAGTGGGTACTCGTGATGCAGAATTTAATTCTGCATCCAACGAGCTCTCCCGATCGAAATTTGAGTAAAAACACAAGGATATATGTCGAAAATACGAACAAAAAAATAGTTTTTTTCTTTTTTTCCTCCAAAATTAATAAATATTATTTTATTATTTTAACTATTATTTTATTAGTTCATTTTAGGAGGCCCATTTTGAGTTGAAATTTCCTCTAATGATGACTATTCTTGCTAATATCATGCCAGAATAACCTGCTTCTTCTAAAAAGCATTCTAGCTTATCAATGTAAATGCCTAAAACGGTAGGGGAGAGTGGGAACCTTTGGTTAAATCCAGTTTTATAGTTAATACCTTATGACCATCCCTCAATGTTTTTGAATTTTTCAATGAAATTCTCATATAACTGTATAGTCGCAACCCTCAGCTCGAAAGGAACCTTTAACTCTTATAATCCATCCCAAAGGTTCTTCCTAGACACTGTATCAAAAGGTTTTCTAAAGTCAATGAAACAATAAAAAATATTGGATTTATTTGTACGACATTCTTCCGTAATGATCCTAAGTGTAACGAGGTGGTCTGTGGTTGAGTGATGCCTTTTGAAGCCTTCTTGACTTTTAGCCCTTTTTTTCCATCTTCTATCCATGTGCTAATCCTCTTTTCTAGAATAATACGATATAACTTCGCTAAAATAGGGATAATCATAATGGTCCTATAGTTAGAAAGGTTATCTTTATCCCCACTTTTAAAAATAGGAACTATAAGGCTCTCAGTCCAAGGCTTAGGGAAGCCATGCTTGACTGCTAGATTAAAGAGATTGTGAATGTAGGCCCATGATGATGGGTGCTTCGAATTTTAAGATTTATACTTGGTACCCTTCAATGTCTTCATCTTTCTGATTAGCAAGACACTTAATCCTAAATTTTATGTCTTCTAAAGAAAATACTTGCTCAATGGTAAGGAGGGTTGGAATGTTATCCACAAAATCTGGAGATTCATAAATATTTTTAAGATATGTGTTCCAATCTGCCAAAGAGATATTATTATTTTCTTTAGTTTTACTAGTTAGAATTCATCTCCAAAATTTCTTAGGAGTCGTCTTACATAAGTATAATAGTTTTTCCTGTATTTTATTTATGTAGTGGGACACTTTTCTTTTAATTATGACTTATAATTTTTTTATCTTGTCGGCTTTCAATGTCTTGTTAGTAGCTTTGTTGAGTAAAATGATTGTCATTGATTTCAAAACTGTTAACGGAAGTCAAAGATATGGTGGTACGCTGAAATCGACAGGATAACAAAGCTATTGCAGGTTACAGGTTGTAAGACAAATGAATAACCTTATAGCAAGTTGAATGAAAGAGATAGATCATCCAAGTAAATCGACGGCTCACAATGTTCTTGCTAAATGAACTAGCGCAGAGGTTAAACATGGGTGAAGTGATAAATTTCCGCGAAGGATTAATATTGGACGACAGAGGTTAGTCCCTCCATAGATCCAGCAGCTGAGGATCAGTTCTGCAAAAGATAGGTAGAAGCATGAAGTTCCAGAACAATCAAAATCAAACGGCTTATATTAGTCCTGCACTAGATCCGATGATTAAGGATTATTTCCGACAGTTAAGCGGAAAATTCAAAGTTCTGCAAAAGATCAAGATCAGATGGTTGAGATTAGTTTCGCTAAAAAGAGATCGACGGTGCAGAAGAAAAATGCGGAAAGAGAATTGTAGAAGTAACATCTTAATATTTTATGAACTAGCAACCAACAATATGGAAGATAGAAGGTCAGGAAAGACTCCGCAAGAGATCGACAGTGCAAAAGAAAGACCATGGAAAGAAGCTTGCGGAAAGGGTCTTGCAGAAAGAAGCTTGTAGAAATAAACTTGTGGAAAGGAGCTTGCAGAAAGTCGAGATACGATTTGAGGAAATGTTACATTTCCGCATCCCGCAATCTAGAGATCGACGATCAAGGAGAAGCCTGATGAAAATCAATGGTGGGGAATCGTTGAAACATAAACTTGGTGTGGAAATACAATTTTAAAAGGAAATATGTAGAGAAGATTAACTGTCTAGATTGTTTCTGATGAAAAATATTACAGAAGCACCATAAAATAATAAACAAGGTTGCAGAAATGAATTCTGAGATGTGGGAAGAATGAAATGGTGCCTTTGCTGGAGTGATGCAATGGTTGAATAGGTAGATGATGATTGGTTGTTTCTGTAAGTAAACAATCACGACCCAAAAATGAAAGAGCGCAACTATGGAGAGATGCGCTGATATGAAATAGGTATAGGGTATTTAAATAAATGAATGTGTAAAGAATTAGGGCCTCTGTTAGGAAGCTTGACAGATTCCAAAGTGAATAGTTTACAAACTGTTCTAAAAGACTGAGAAAATCAGAACATGGTGGTAGGGTGGTGTTAGGGCAGGCCACAGGTATGCAGGGTGTCGAAGCCTCCTTCCATTCGTAGCTGGAGAACAGGGTGTCGTAGCATCCTTGTTTGCTGAAGCAGACATAAAACCATAGGGGTGTTGCAGCATCTTTGTCTGTAGTTGCAGGAAAAAACTAGGGTGTGTTTGCATCCTTTCTGTAGTAGCAGATAAACAATTTTGTAAATTCATCTTATTAATGAGTTTGTGTTGGTGGTTTTCTCTTTTGAGGTTTCCACGATAAAATCAGTGTCTTAATTGTTGATTTTTGTGTATTTTAAAGCAAAATGAACAATATTGATTCATCCCCCCTCTCAGTATTGTGGGATAAACCAACAATTGGTATCAGAGCAAGGTTCCTTCACAACAGTTTAACCACTGGAAGGAATATCCCATCCAAAAATCACAATGGATCAATAAGAAGGATTGGCCACTAACAAACTTCCACTATTTACCGGAGAAATCTATGCTTACTGGAGTGTAAGAATGAGGTGTCATCTGATGTCCCTGGGATGGAAGGTTTGGGAAACAACAGAAAAGGAGGTTAAAATAGGAAACCAATATCCTACAGACACAGTTGAACTAGGTGAATATGAAGGTAATTCCAAATCCCTAAATGGGTTAATAAACTCGGTATTTACTAAGTTATACAATGAACATCTGCCAAACAAGCTTGGGACAAGTTGAAAATTATCTATGAAGGAGAGTCTAAGGTGAAAGAATCCAAACTTCAAGCATATAAAGGTCGATTCAAAAGTCTTAAAATGAAAGAAGAATAAAATATTGGTGAATGCCTTCTTCGTGTAGATGAAGTTGTTAATGTGATTAGAGGGCTTGGAGGAAAATTAAAAGAAAATGAAGTGGTAAGAAAGGTACTAAGAACCTTACCAATGAGATATGACCCAAAGGTATCTACCTTAGAATAATGAGATGATCTTAAAAAGGTAACAATGGATGAGTTACATGGAATTCTCACTGCATATGAGATGAGAACAGGACAAAATGGATCTTCAAGAAAAGAAGCAACTTTTAAAGTCTCCTTAAACAATCAATCAGAAAACCCAAATGATGAGGAAGCTATTTTCATTAATAAACTTGAGAGAGGGACTGGAAAATACAAGGGGAAGTTACCTTTAAAGTGTTTTAACTATGGAAATATTGGACAATTTGCCTCTAAATGCACCTACACTAAACAATATGAGAATGAAGAAAAGGAAACTTCGAAGTTCAAAAAGGGTAAACCAGGAAACAAGAAAAAACCCTATGGGAAAAAGAAAATTGTTTACACCATGGAAGACAGTGAAGATTCAGATGGAAGTGAAGTTGAAGAAACTGAAGTTTTTTTTATGGGCCTAGATGCTCAAACATCAAATAGTGACTCAGATGTAGAAGGAGAAGTAGACCTAAGAGTTGAACTTGTTAGCACCCTTGAAGAACTTGAGAAATGTAGGAAAAATAGCAAACAATCAAATCTTATCATCAGTCAGTTGGAAGCTCAACTTCTAGATGCCAAAAAGGTTGAGGAGGACCTAAACCTAGAACTCAAAAGAAGAATACAAGAGTCTGAAAAGCTTGCAGAAGAAATCATGCAATTCAAGAGAAAGCTTGATGAAGGATCTATCAAACCAAAGTTTGAGAATAGATCAAGGATTCTAGATGACATTCTGAGTAGCTAAAGACCATTAAGTGATAGGTCTGGTTTGGGGTTTTTTAAAGAGAAGAAGCCAAAGAGTTATCCTGTCACCAATCAAGAAGGAAGTAAGAAAAGCTATGCTGAAGTACTAAAGACTCCAGCTAAAAAGGAAGGAAGCAAGAAAGTAGGATTAACTTCTCATGATAAAAATAGAAATAATATAGCACCCAAGAGACCAAATAGATATCTACAAATCTTTTTAGGTCACTGCTTTTCTTGTAATAATTTTGGTCATAAAGCCTTAGATTGCAGAACTGAAAGAAAGGTTTTTGAATACAAAAAGAAGTCATCAAGCAATAAGTCAAAGGGAAATAAGAATCTTTTTACACTACTCCAAAAATATGACATAGAATGTTATAAGTAGAATAACCATGGACACATGGAAAGAGATTGTAAACTGAAGACTCCTACAAGGAATATTGTTGCAATCAAATCTTAGAACACCAAACAAAAGAAGTATTGGAGAGAAAATGAAGAAATGAAAAGTTCCATGATTGCTTTATGTGCAACTGAAAGCCAAAACTTATGGCACTTGGATAGTGGTTGTTCAAAACATATGACCAGTGACCCAAGCAAATTCATAACACTAAAAGATAATAAGGGAAAAGTCACTTTTGGAGACAATCTGTCCTCCAAAATAATCGGCAAAGGAACAACTGTTGTCAACAAAAGGATCAAAGTAGAAAATGTTCTGCTAGTTGAAAACCTCAAGCCTAATCTTCTCAGTGTAAGTCAAACATGCGACCAAGGACACATTTGTATCTTCGACTTAGAAAAATGTGAAATCAAGAATAAGGAATCAGGAAAGGTCGTTGGCATTGCTATGAGAAATACGAACAATGTATACATCTTGGAAAATGAAAATCAATGTTACTTAAGTATGGTAGATGAAAGTTGGTTATGGCACAGAAGGTTGGGACATATAGGTTTTGACAATCTTGCCAAAATAAGCACGAAGTAAGTTGTAAGAGATCTACCTAAAATTATAGTTCCTCTAAACTCTGTATGCAAACATTGTCAACATGGAAATAAAACCAGAGCCAGTTTTAAAATAAAAGAACATATGACTTTACACCCTCTAGACATAATACACACAGACCTTTGTGGACCAACCAGAACTAAAAGCCTGCAAGGAGATCGATATTTCATGTTGTTGATTGATGATTACACACATATGACTTGGGTGGCATTCCTCAAAGAAAAATCAAAAGCTTTTGAAAAATTTAAAATCTTCAAGGCAATGGCTGAAATTGAGTCAGGTATGAAAATCAAGCGTCTTTGATCAGATAATGGAGGAGACTTTACTTCAAACTAATTCAATGAGTTCTGTGAAGGAAATGGAATTAAGAGACAATTTCCAGCTGCAAAAACTCCTCAGCAGAATGGGGTTGTTGAAAGAAAAAATAGAACAATCCAGGAAGCTACTAGAACATTGCTTAATGAAGCAAGGCTGTTAGACTCACTTTGGAGAGAAGCTGTATACACAAATGTCTACATACTTAATAGAGGGAAACTCATAGTGAATAAGGATAAGACCCCCTATGAATTGTGGTATGGGAGACCAACCTCAGTTAAATATTTTAAAGTGTTTGGCAGTAACTATTACATCAAAAGACATGAGGACGACCTTGGAAAGTTCGACTCTAGGACCGATGAAGGAATATTTCTAGGATACTCATCCACCAAAAGGGCATATAGGTGTTACAATAAAAGGTTATATAAAATTGTAGAAATTGCTGATGTGAAAGTAGATGATATAAGACCAAGGAAGGAGAAAAACATTGACAGTATTGAAAATACATGTGATGATGAAATAAAAGACTTGCAAAAGGACGAGAGCATTCATAACGAAGAAGAAAACAAAGAGAAGGAAGGCACACTGGAAGATGAAGAATACTTCCCTAGAACTGACACTAAAACTCCTTCTAGAAGGATACAAAAGAATCATCCGGAGTCACAGATCACGGGGGATAAAAATGCTGGAGTCATAACAAGAAGAAAACTACCAAGTGTTGAATAAGCCCTAATCTCAATTGTTGAACCTAATAAATTTACAGAAGCCATCAAAAGTGATGAATGGGTCAAATCCATGAATGAAGAACTAGATCAGATTGAGAAAAAAGAGACCTGGGAACTTGTCCCAAGACCCGAAGATAAGAACATTGTAGGAACCAAATGGATTTTCAAAAACAAGTTCAATCAAGATGGACAAGTAATAAGGACCAAAGCAATATTGGTTTGTAAGGGGTATGCCCAAGTGGAAAGTATTGACTTTGAAGAAACTTATGCTCCTGTAGCATGACTTGAAGCAATCAGAATGTTTTTAGCATTGCCATGCCATAAAAATTTCAAAGTATATCAAATGGATGTCAAGTCTGCATTCCTGAATGGAAAACTAGAAGAGGAAGTATATATTGAACAACTTGAAGGGTTTCTCTTGTCAGAAAACAAAGATTATGTCTGTAAACTGAAGAAGGCACTCTATGGTTTCTCTTGTCAGAAAACAAAGATTATGTCTGTAAACTGAAGAAGGCACTCTATGGTCTCAAACAAGCTCCAAGAGTGTGGTTTTCAAGACTAGACGGTTACTTGAAACAACAAGGTTTTAAAAGAGGATCCACTGAAAGTAATCGTTACCTAAAGATCGAAGATAAAAATATGATCATTGTTGTTGTCTATGTGGATTCTATCATATTTGGAAGGAATCTTCAAATCCAAAGTGTAGATTTTGCCTCTGAAATGAAGAAATTATTCGAAATGTCAATGTTGGGTGAATTAAATTTCTTCTTGGGATTACAAGTCTACCAAACAGACGAAGGAATTTTCATCTCTCAAACTAAGTACATCAAAGATATGTTGAAAAAGTTTAAAATGTAAGATTCCAAACCTGTTGGTACTCCTATGGTCACTGGTTGCAAGTTAAGCAAGGATGATGAATCTATGGAAGTAGATCATACCATGTTTAGATCCATGATTGGCAGTCTTCTATATGCGACAGCCACAAGACTAGATGTGATGCAAGCTATTGGATTGGTGGCTATATTCCAGTCAAATCCCAACGAAACACATGTAACAACAATAAAAAGGATTTTCAAATATCTAAAAGGTACCATGGAGTATGGTTTATGGTATCCAAAAGGATAAGACTTTACCTTGAAAGCGTTTACTGATGCAGATTGGGAAGGAAGTGTTGATGATCGAAAAATTACTAGTGGAGCAGCATTCTTTATGGGAATTTGTTTAGTATCATGGTCAAGTAAAAAACAATCCTCCATTTCACTCTCTACAGCAAAAGCAGAATATATTATTGCTGCCTCATGTTGCACTCAGGTTATTTGGATGAAACAAACCCTAGAAGATCTACTTGTAAAATATGCACATCCAATAGTGATCAACTGTGATAACACTAGTGCTATAAATATGTCTAAAAATCCTATCATGCATTCTAAGACGAAACATATACCAATCAAGTATCACTATCTAAGAGAACTCAAAAGGCTGTCAAATTAGAATACATTCACACAAAAGAATAGATTGTTGACATTTTCACCAAACCACTACCCAAGGAAGCCTTTGAGCATCTTAGACAGAAGATGGGGGTAATTCCTTTACAAAATCACTAAGAGGTTGAAGTGCAATCTCAGGGGGAGATATGATGACAGGGGGAGTTGTCAGATAGAGAGGTTCTTTTTCATTAGTGTCAAAGGGGGAGAATGATTAAAGATATTTCCATTAATGCCAAAGGGGGAGATTGCTGAGTAAAATGATTGTCATCGATGTCAAAACTATTAACGAAAGTCAAAGATATGGTGCCACGCTGAAATCAACAGGATAACAAAGTTGTTGCATCTTACAGGTTGTATGACAATCGAATAACCTTATAGAATTTTTAACGACTGAGATTGATCATCCAAGTAAATCGACGGCTCACAATGTTCTTGCTGAATAAACTAGCGTAGAGGTTAAACACAGGCGAAGTGCTAAATTTTTCGCGAAGGATTAAGATTGGACGATAGAGGTTAGTCCCGCCATAGATCCAGCGGTTGAGGATCAGTTCCGCAAAAGATAGGCGGAAGGATGAAGTTCCACAACAATCAAAATTGAACGGCTTATGTTAGTCTTGCACTAGATTCGACGATTAAGGATTAATTTTGACGGTTAAGCATAAAATCCAAAGTTTTGCAAAAGATCAAGATCAGACGGCTGAGATTAGTTCTGCTAAAAAGAGATCGACGGTGCAGAAGAAAAATGCAGAAAGAGAATTGCAGAAGTAACGTGTAAATATTTTATGAACTAACAACCCGCAATCCGGAAGATTGAAGGTTAGGAAAGACTCTGCAAGAGATCGACGGTGCGGAAGAAAGCTTGTGGAAAGGAGCTTACAGAAAGTCAAGATACGATTTGAGGAAATGTTACATTTCTGCAACCCGCAATATAGAGATCAATGATCAAGGAGAAGCTAGATGAAAATCAATGGTGGGGAATCGTTGAAATAGAAAGTTGGTGCGGAAATACGATTTAAAAAGGAAACTCGCAGAGAAGATCAATTTTTCGGATTGTTTTTGATGAAGAAGATTACAAAAGCACTAGAAAATGATAAACAAGGATGCAGAAATGAATTCTGAGCTGTGGGAAGAATGAAACGGTGCCTTCCCTGAAGTGATGCGGCGATTGAATAGGTAGATGATGATTGGTTGTGTCTGTAAGTGAACAATCACGAACCAAAAATGAAAAAGCACAATTACGGAGAGATGCGTTGATACAAAATAGGTATAGGGTATTTAAATAAATGAATGTGTAAAGAATTAGGGCCTCTATTGGGAAGCTTGACAGAGTCCAAAGTGAATAGTTTACAAACTGTTCCAAAAGACTGAGAAAATCAGAACAGGGTGGTAGGGTGGTGCTAGGGCAGGCCACATGTCTGCAGGGGGTCGAATCCTCCTTCTAGTCGTAGCCAGAGAACGAGGTGTCGTAGCATCCTTGTCTATTTAAGCAGACAGAAGACCATAGGGGTGTTGTAGCATCTTTGTCTGTAGTTGCAGGGAAAAACTAGGGTGTGTTTGCATCCTTTCTGTAGTAGCAAATAAACAATTTTGTAAATTCATCTTATTAATTTAGTTTGCGTTGGTGGTTTTCTCTTTTGAGGTTTGCACAGTAAAATCTGTGTCTTAATTATTGATCTTTGTGTATTTTAAAGAAAAACGAACAATACTGATTCACCCCCCCTCAGTATTGTGGGATAAACCAACAAGCTTCCCTAATTTCTCTATGCACATGCATATAATCGTTATTGTACCAAGGGTTGGTGCTTCTGGTTTCCTTTTTATTAGAAATTTTGAAAGAAAACTTATTGATAACACAAGGGAGGGAAGTAGTGAAATTATAATAATAATAATAATAAAACAACTTATCATCTTCTATAAATAATAATCCATAATCCAAAAGCCAAAGTATTTTTTTACAATGAAGAGAGATTCAAATCATATATATATATCTATATGAAATGAAAATGAAAATGATCATTATTTAATATTATTGAATAATTTATATTATAATTTTAAAATAAAATCAAATATATTTTATTGATTTGTAATGCACCAAATAATATAATAATAATTTACCATTCATAATTCAAACAATGACTTGTAACTTATATTGTAATGTAGTAAATAATATAAAAATTTACTATTACACAATTCAAATTTTGATGTGCAATTTATATTGGTAATTTTTTAAATTTAAAAAATATTAAACTATAGTTATGTTTATTAATATTTTTTACAATTTTAAAAGATATATATATAGAAAAGTGAAAACTTTTAATTTTGTATTGATAAAGGTTGAAAAAATTAGTGCAAAAATTTCCTCAATAGAGTTTTTATAGAGAAAGTCTTAATTACAGTCATCGAAAAGATAAACTGGTACCAAAAAACATCACTTCCCAAACTACTATAAACTCTTACAAAAAGGCCTAGAAGCAAAATGCAAAAACAATTGAGGAAAAAAGACTAAGAGTTGGTTTCAATCTCCTTAGAGTTTCCATCCAAAGCCTTCAATCTCCTTAGAGTTTCCATCCACATTGCCATCAAGAAGACTAACCTATGTATTATAATAATCATCCATTTCCATGTCATAGGTGCCTAGAGTTTCTTCAAAAGTGGCTTCCAATCTTATTAGACTATCGTCTTGAATATCTTCATCAATTGAATTAGTATTGTTCACACAAGGGGGTCACATGACAAAATCATCAGCATTCTTATCTTCAGAATTTTCATCCAACCTAGAGTTACTTCCTATTAAAAGATCTTCATTCTTCAAAACTGATTTTGAAATTTCTTTCAACTAATCATCATAGAAACAAATATACCCTCCAAACCCATCTAAACGAGAATGAAGCCTTGAAGTATAATTAATGATTTGATGAGTAGTTTGCTCTATATCACCAAGAAAAGAATCGACAACTGAAATGTGGAGTAATATACTGGACTACTGAAATTAAACCCTCAGTCTGAGACCTCATCCCTCTAAGCTGAGAACGCAAGTCATATATCTTGGCTTGCAAGGTACCAATTCTATCTGAAAGCTCATCCAATCTCTTCTCAACATCCATTTCATCAACAATAGCCTCAAAACTCAACACAATAAGATTACATAGAACCTTATAACCAAGATTTGCATAAAGACTCTACATTTCCGTTCCCACCAAATTATCAAAGTATTTATCACTAAGGGTCTGAAGGGAAAGGATATTATCTGCAGGGCTCAGACCAATACCCTCAAATCCACTGTACACGTCAATACAACCAATGAAATTTACAGTATTCTCATAAAAATTCACATTAAAAATCCCACCGTACAAAGTTTTGGAAAAGCGATTATGATTTTCCCCTTCCACAAGACTATTAAGAAAATTAACTCTAAAAATCCAAGAAGGTTGCCCTACATAACCTAAAAATGGACTTTCCCTAATCCCAGAGATCTCTTCCTTGTAGATAGAACTAACTTTTGAAAATTCAAAAAGACCAATAGAGAAGACCAACATCTCTGATTGGGAAATAAGATTTATCTCTTCCAAACTCAGACTATTACCAACTACAACATAATGAACAACATTATGACCCTCAAGAACCACATTGCACCCAAAGGAGCTCACATTTAGCAACAAAGAAAAACACTCAACATACGCATTGAGGGAATTTATACTTCTGACCCATTTTGAGCCAACATCCCAAACTCTCCAAAGAAGAGAGATCAGATCAAAGAGGAGGTTTCCATGATCCCACACATAAAAACAAGCACTGTAAAGGGACATAGGTCACACTCACATAGAAAAGGAGGCGACAAAAAACCTCACATCAAACTCCACCATTCTAAGACTAATAACCTCGAAGACAAACCTCCAACCATTGCTAAGAAAAGTTCAAAAATGAATATGAAGGCTGTTGTCCAAAATAAAACAATATATTCCATCACACAACTCGTAATTATGACCATCTTTCTAAAGCATGTGAGAATTAGGAACACTAACTCCAAGAGTGATCGACCTCATCCACTTGTCCATAAGCATAAACTCAATCAATTCAGACCTTAATGAGATTCGAATTACAATCCACACAGGTAGGTAAGAAATAAAGTCGAAAGGGTTATTTATAATCAAGACCATCGTAATTAAGGCAAATAACCAAAGTTTAAGACACCATTTTCTAGCATATTCCCATTTGCATGAAGAGAAGCTTGATTAGCCAAGGAATCCTCTAGGGCGTTATGCTCTTGTTGAACATGAAAAATTTGAATAAAGGGGATTCATGATATGAAAACCATTATTCTTAGATGAAGATGGTTTGCTATTATATCCTTTAAACTCTGATGACACCTTGTCCAAGAGATAATAATAAGAGAATCTCCAATTATTGTTAAATAACTAATTCTTATTGCAACTTGTCTCAAACCGAAGAATAGATGAATCACTTAGCCATATTGATTGAGCTAATACCTAGCCCACACACATAATTTGCTACTTCTTTTCCTCCAGGGTCAAAAATAGCCCCCATGCACGTGCCTCCCCATAATTTAAAAACTATAATAAACTAAAAAGAAAAAGTGGAAAATATTTTTTTTATATGTTTACACTTAAGAAAGAGTATAAATTATAAATATTTTGTTTTTGAAAATTAATTAAAAAAGTGTATAAAAAAATATTAAAAATGTCAATAATACTATTTCAATATAAATATTTATAGATTTAAGTTGTATAAATTTCATATATATATATATATCCAAACTAATAGTTGGTTGCTTTGTCTCATTATCCAAATTAATAGTGTAAACTGAAACGTATGGTCTCTCCCTACGTCATGGATTAATAATAGCTACATTAATAGTTTACCTTTCAATTTATCATTAAAAAATGTTGATAAAAAGGTTATTTTATATATCTTTGATTTGACACGTCTTCAAAGATGCTGACGGAGGTGGATTATTTTATATATCTATGATTCAACATGTCTTCTAAGTTCCAAACATCCCCTCCAAAATAGGGAAGGGAAGAAACTATAGGGTGACATATGCTTAATTGTAGCAATATACACCTTTTCTATGTCAAGTTAAAGGCTTATTTTCATTCAACAAGGGTTTACCAAATTTATAATTTAATTGAAAAAATTGTTAAATTTTGAAAGGCATGTTGTTTTTTTTAAGTTATGCTTTTCCACAAAGCATGGGCTACGTAATGTAAAGACTTTTTTAGATGGAAAGATCCACGGGAAACTCAGCAATACTTCCCCACACTTGTGGATGGTAGAGGTGGTAAATCGCCAATCATCCTAGCAGAAGGCCTAACCCCAGAGGACTCAAGGCTCGAACCTGTGACCTCCCCCCAAACCGAGAGAGTGTGCGCACGTCTTACAAATTGAGCTAACCCTTGGGGCTACGTAATGTAAAGACTTACAACTTTAAAGATATTTACATCAAAGACATTTTACATTTTAGAAGTTTCCTCCATCGCATCACTGAAATTTCCTTACTGTGCTGGTTGTACATTTCTCACCTCGTTCAGCTCTCGTTTATGATAATGAGAGAGATTTGATGAAGGAAACACTTCTAAATGAAAATGGCGAGGAAACAAGTATGTAATTTATGAGGTGGAGCCTTTAGATGAGATGAAGTGCATTAGAGGGGTTATATGGGAGGAAACCCTAAAAAAGAAAAATTTAAAAAAAAAGAGCTATGTTGTTGGATAGTAGGATTAATGATGAGAGTGAATATGTTGGCAATATTACTTGTAGGTGATATATGATATATGTTATGTTGGTAGGGCATTTGGGAGAGCTTGCATTATTTAGCATTAATATTATTTTTTTTTTAAAGATATTAATAGGTTTAATGTGTTGGTATGACCACAAAATGTTGTTATTGTTATTTACTTGCTATCAATTAGTGTTTTAATGTAAACTAATTTATGAGATTTTTTATTATTATTAAAAACCCATACCAAGAAAGAATTTGTAAAATAAACAATTGCCTACTTTTACATTTTTGTTCTTTCCTAAATGTAAATCACCAAGATAACAATGATCTTGTACCAACACAAGATGCATTTATTTGGGCTATACTATTTATCTTTATGAATTTATGTGAAGTCTACCCAAGGTGGATTAAAATGATGTGGATTCTACATATTTCTGAAGTTTCTAAAAACCTATTTGAAAAACATTATTTTTCTATTCTAGAAGGTTAAATTTCCACTTCTATTAGGTCCTCTTGGTAAATATTAATATTCCATTTAAATTATATTACTTCTTATATGTAATAAGTTTTACACATGATTACCCAACGTGACTGGAAAGCAAGATGACTTTTCCCTTACCTATTCAAATCTCATTGAGGTTTGTTCCTATGGGAGGCCAAAGTTCAGAAGGTCAAATAATTTGGAGCCTCTTAGCGATACGTCCCACCATTATCTTTGGGACAAGATATTCTTTTGAAAAAAAATCTCATTGAGGTTTGTTCCTATGGGAGGCCAAAGTTCAGAAGGTCAAATAATTTGGAGCCTCTTGGCAATACGTCTCACCATTATCTTTGGGATGAGATATTTTTTTGAAAAAAAATGTAATGAGTTTGTTATGATATGCTAGGTTATTTGAAGGATTCTTTAGAAAATACATAAATTAAAGAACTTTTCTTGAATCTTAACCAGCTAGGTTATTTGAAGGATTCTTTAGAAAATACATAAGAAATTTTCTTGAATCTTAACCAACTGACGAGATATTCTTTTGAAAAAAAATGTAATGAGTTTGTTATGATATGCTAGGTTATTTGAAGGATTCTTTAGAAAATACATAGATTAAAGAACTTTTCTTGAATCTTAACCAACTCGCTTTTGTGGTAAAAAAATTTAATGGGGTAATTGAAGGATCATTTAGGAAATACATAAATTAAAGACTTTTCTTAAATCTTAACCTTATGTTAGCAACTTGCTTATGTGGTAAACTACATAAGGTTGTGCTTGAATCCATCTCAATTCATTTAAAGTGCCCATTAATGTAGGTTTAATGTTGTAGTTGTTCCAAATACAAGAAAATAAGGTTCAATATTTTTTTTGTAGAATCATATGTAAGTGAATGCACTTCAATTTAGTTACAAGTGCAAAATGGATCTTTCGTGCTTTAAAATTCATGAACTATAGATTGATCAGTTATCTTTTTGTTACTTGTGTGTCTATGAATAGATGAGGATTGCCAATGCATTAGAGACACTTTTGTTAGGATATTTAGACACTTGGGAGTTAGTTAAGATCAATTTGTGTAATATATCTGTTAGGTAAAATGTGTTTCTTTAGTATGCATTTGTAAACATTTAATCCAACGGTCACGATATGTTCTAGACATAGAGTGATTCGACGGTTCAACTTCTCTTAAATCATACCTACCCTTGATCCGTGGCTTAATACCCGATTAGTCCATGATCTCTATTTAAAAAGCATGGAGGGTCATTGGCTACTTGATCGATTATGAGAAGCTCATTTGTAACTTTCTTTCTTTTGCATAATAAACTGCCTCAAGTAGCTATTTGGTTGGGGTCATGGAGTGTTTGCCTCTCGAGGGTTTTAACCATGTCAAAACATCGGTGTGTTGATCTGTGATATGTTTGTGTGAGTGGCTACTCTTGGTGTTTGATCTTTTGGGAGTACCTTGTGTAGTCGAACATGGTTTCAGAGCATAGGTTTTAGGTTCAATTCCCTTGAGCTACGTCAGAGGCAAGGTGTTGGAGTATCGGTACAACCTTCTCATGGTATAACCATTGGACCTCTAGGAATATAAAACAAGTGGACTAACCGCCACTCTTGGTGATAGGGCCTTGTGTTGGGTTTCAAATATTCATCAACATGAGCGTTTATGAAGAGCTACTTTCGGTTATGATCTAGATCTTGAACCGGTGTTGTCAAAACTTTGAAAGAGTTTCTAGTTCTGGAATTTCTATGCATTTCTGGGTCATGGGAGGTGTTCCATTGTGTCCGGAGCGTCATTTCCATTGGGAAACAATTTTTGTTTCATCGAAAATGGTTTCGGTTTGGTCTAGAAACGCCCATTTCACCAGATCAGAAGGTATAATGTTACGGTGACGTTTCTTTTTACTTTATGTTTAAAAAAAAATCTCATATTTTATCAGTTTTATTATTAGATCTTTATTTATTTTTAGTCTCGGATTGATTCCGTCCCTGGTTGCGTATGCTTTTTGTTGTGCACCTTACGCAATCGTAGTGAATCAGAAACAGAAAGGGAAAGGGTTTTCTTGGGTGCGTATGCTATTTACTGTGCACCTTGTGCGATCGCGACGAATCAGAAACAGAGAGGAAACATAGACTTTTCGGGTAAGCTAACAAGATATAACCCCAAAGTGTGAATTTTTTTTTCATTTCGGTTTGTGGTGTGATTTGCAGGAAAAGAAGAAAGCACGGAGACCGAGAGAGAACAGTAAAAAGCAAAAAAAATCCTTCCTCCTTTCCTTTTTTATGTACCCTTTTAATCTTAGCTCACTTGGTTCAAAGTTGCTTTATTCCTTAATAGGTCTTGAGTTCAAGTCTTATTAAGTTACTTTTTTAATAGTGCATGCAATTTCTATTTTTAAGTTACTTTATTTTAAAAGTGTATCTCACTTAAATTAAAAATATAATAAAATAAAAAGTGAGTCACTTAAGTCTTTTTGTTGCACTATTTAAAAGTAACATCATTGTAAAAGTGAAAATCATTTATTTTACAAAAGTGATTCACTTAAAGCAATTTTTTTGTAAAGTGATTGTCAAATGTTCATCTTGGGAAGAAGGGGGTTCTTTTTTTTAGTTGGTCATTCTCTCTGACACGTTTCTATTGAGGACATCTTCAACTTTTTCTTTGATCAAGCGTAACTTCCTCCTTTGGAATCAATTTTTAGTGCCATTTTTTTAAAATCGCCTGATTTTTTGAGTTCTTGTCATCCAAACAGTTGGTTTCTGTTTTTTAGCCATTATTTTACAGTATGGCTGCCCCTTGTGATATTCTACTTACCAGTTTCAACTATTTTTCATAGAAATCTCGTATGGAGGATGTTCTACGAAGCAGGGGACTTTTCAGAATTACCTCAGGGAAAGAAACATAACCCATAGATGATGATAATAAAATAAAATGGGAAAATAGATGTGATGGAACTCGTAGATTGATTGGGATGTCAATATCTACTGATTTCTGATTCCACATATCTGGAATTGATGAACCTAATATAGCTTACGAAAAGTTGGAATCCGTGTTTGGTAAACACAATGAAATTCGAGGTCATCAACTTGAGAATGGGTTGATTTCTTTAGATCCAAGTGATTTTTCATGCATTCAAGATTATTTATCTAAGTACAAAACTCTTAGATCCTTATGTGAAGAATGCAAGATTAAGAGAGAAGACAAACAATTCATTTATCATATTCTTTCCAAACTTGGAGCTGCATATTTTGTTTTTGTCTCTACGATTTACACCATGAAATAATCCTTGAATGCAACTAGGTATCAAAAGCCTAGTCTTGAATCGTTTTGTGATTCCTTGATTAGAGAGCAAGATAAACTCATTGATCTTGGAATGATCAACAATGCAGATACATCTAGGAAAGCCTTATTGTCCCAACAGAAAGAAAAGTCCAAGCCTCCCAAGAAACAAAATTTTCACAATAATAAGGCAAATAAGGGTCCAAAACCCTCTAAGTCAGCTCCTTCTTTAAAAAATGACAAAGGATCCAAGCCAAACGGAAAGAAGACTAAGCGTCATTGTAACTATTGCGGGAAAGATAATCATGATGAATCTAAGTGTTTCAAGAAGATGGCAACCTTGGAAGCAACAACGAAAAAGCATCACATCAACCTAGATTTGTCTTCAAAATCTACCTCTCATGGACATGTGCTTATAATTATTCTTATACTGCATCTTCTTCTTCTACTCAAAATAAATGGCTCATTGATTTTGGAGAATCTTATCATATGGCTAAGAATCAAGCCATCTTTTCTACTATGCATGAATGTAACACCAAACAAATATTCGTTGGTGACGATAGATCTTCAAGTGCTGTATGATATGGAATAGTTCCAGTAGAAAATGCTCATTTTAGTGATGTACTATGTGTTCCAAAAATTTCTTGCAATTTGTTGTCAGTCTATCAAATCACTCATTCTAGTGAAGGTAAAAACTGTAACGTTTACACCTCACCAAGTTGTAATCAAGGATTTTAAAGATCCTCAACATGTCCTAGCTACTGGAATTGTTGATGATATTAACAGGTTGTACAAATTTAACAACTTTGAGTCATCACCTTTTCCTTTAGTTTTTGTTGCTCATAGTGATAACTTGAGCAAACTTTGGCATGAGCGATTTGGTCACTTAAATGATCACTCATTGCAACAACTATGTAAAGACAATATGGTGACAGGTCTTCCGATGGTATCTTGCAGGGATGGTGTTTGTTCCGGTTGTGTACTCGAAAAACATCATCATGAAAATTTTGACAAACGTGCCTCTTGGCACGCCTTGATTCCCTTGGAGCTTGTGCATAGTGAAATGTGTGGTCCTCTTACATCTGCTTCCTTTTCTAGTTTCAAATATTTCTTAACTTTCACTTATGATTACTCGAGATGCACTTGGGTTTATTTTCCCTAAAACTTAAGAGTGAAGTATTTAACATGTTCTTGGCCTACAAGGCCCTTGTTGAAAAACAATATGGTGATCAAATTATTAAGTTAAGATCTGACAATGGAGGAAAATATGTTAACAAACAATTCACTACTTTATGCATTGAACAAGGAATCCAACAACAACACACTGTTCCATATACACCACAACAAAATGGTGTAGCTGAACGTAAGAACCGCACTTTACAAGAAATGGCTAATTATATGATCCAATCTAAGGGACTAATTCTTCAATTTTGGGCTGAAGCCATAAATTGTGCAAATTGCATAGTTAATCGCACCCCCACTGAAGCTTTACAAGGTATAACACTAAAAGAATAATGGAGTAAAATTATACCAGATGTAAGTCACTTCCGTGTGTTTGGTAGTGAAGCATGGGCTCACATTCTAGATGAAAAAAAAAACATTGCAGCCTAAAAGTGAAAAGTGCATATTTATTGGTGTAACACCCCGGTTTTGACCCCGTTTGCATTAAAATGTATATGATGTATATATTGTAATTAATCATGGTGTGGAGCTCAAGGCAAAATCCCCACCATCGATTTAGCATGTTATGTTCGGAAATTAGATCGGTGCCGATGGTATTTTGTGGTAGCCAGGCACGTTATAATTTTGAATCATCATGTACATATGAAGTTTAACTAAAAACCCACAACCAACTATGTCAATGCAACAAATAATGAGATGGGGGCATGAATTCCTAAGGATAAGGGGGGGTGTTTAACCTTGAGACATTAAGGAAAATCCAAGTGTCAAGAGGAGAACCCATCAGCTACCAACCACCTTTCTTGTCTTATTCACCAGGCATTCAAATTCTCCAAGAGTTAGTTGGGCAGTTATTTCCTTGGAGCTTGGGAGGCATAGGCAACCGTCAAATTTGATAAGTCCTCCAGCCTTGACCACACGCATCCCCAAAGGGGAGGTTTCATTCATTTTACCCTCACGTGGAGGAAGACAGCCACATTCTACACTCACACGCATGCAACAACGATTTCCTCATGCACTCATGCACATGCATTTTCTTATTCACATAGGCGGCTGATTTCTTCACACCGGAGTTTCATTTTCTATAGTCATCCATCCTCTGTCTTCCCACTACTATTTTTGCATTTTGATTCCATCTTTCCCATGACTGGAATTCGTTCTGTTGGAAATGACCAACAGATTGGAGAAGAGACCCCGATTTCTAAGTGGTTGCTGAGCCGTTTATACCCATGTGAAGCTATTGATCATTTGGTGAAATTGATTTTGGTCTAGGGGTTGTTTTTCCTTAGTTGACACTTCTGATTTTGGATCCCAAGATGTTTTCCTTCAAGCCCAGAACCTTGCAATTGCTATGTATGCCTCTGTTGTTTGGTCTGAACTGGTTTGGGAGGGGAAATGGGGTCTAAATAGATTGATAAACCTAGTGTGAGAAGGAACCTCACAGACAGATCTAGGGGGCTAGTTTTCTTCTTTGCACACCCTGAATAGCACTAGAAGGGAAGACATATCCTGAGGGACTGTGTAGCAGAGAAGGGGATGCTTCGTTGTGTTGGGTGTGTAGATGTTTTAGAATCCAGGCTGTAATGTCCCCGGTTTCGACCCCGTTTGCATGATGTATATATTGTAATTAATCGTGGTGAGGAGCTCAAGGCAAAAGCCCCACCATCGATTTTGTTGTGTATGTTTCGGCAATGGGATAATTGCCGATGGTATGTCGTGCTTAAGGCACATTATAATTTGGCATCATGTAAACACGCACATCAAATAAAACTAAAACCACAACCAGCTACGGCGGTGCAACGTTGAATGAAAAGGGCAGGGTTCCAAAGGATAAGGGGTGGGGGATGTCAAACCTTGGTTATGGGGGAAAAAACCCATGTTTTGTCACCTTGTTGATTTTCCATCTTCCCTTGTTAACCTCTTTAATGCTTCAGCTGGTGGTTGGGGGAGTTATTGCTGAAGTGGTGGTGGTTGTGGCAGGCTGTCAGCCTTACCCACTTGCTCACTCCACCCACGTCTGCCAGTGAAGCTCCTTGTCCGCCGTTGCGGAAGAGTTATCAAAGTGGAAGAATCCCGGAAGTGCCGCCGTTGCGGACGGCGGAGTGATGTTGCATTCGATTCAAAAGTCGTCCGATCACCGACGCCGCCGAAAGGTTGGAAATTTGTTTAAGTATTGGGGCAGTTGGAAGAGTTGGTGAAGTCGACGTCCGCCGTTGCGGGTGAAGAAGCAATGAGGCTTCCGATGGGAAAGTCTTCCGATGTCCGATTTGAGAGTCAGCCGATGCCCGACGTGAAAATCGTTCTCCGTGAGTGCCGATCGGGAGAAGTAAAGGTCTGGCAAGCCGCCGTTGAGGAAGGTTGGAACTTCCGAGAGAGCCGATTCAGCGGATGTGATGATGGTTCCGGGAGCCGATGTGTCGGATAGATAGATGAAGTGAGGGCCGATTCTGCAAGGGAGCAAATTTGGGGTTTTCCGTGAGATTTCCTAGCCGATTTCAGTTGTTTTCAGGGGGATTTTTCAGCTATTTTTCAGTGAATTTTAGGGCTGAGAAGGAGAAAAATGGTAGCGAGCTAATGCGCCAGATTGCGCGAAAACCAATGATTTACAAAAAAAAAAAAAAACGAGGGCGCTGCC
>LPNX010447749.1:375741-391823 GCA_001517045.1 Pseudotsuga menziesii
AACAATGACATGGACCCGGATGAATATGTTGCTAATGCTGATGAATGAAACTAGCAACCCTATGGAGAGGGGAAAAGGCAACGAGTCCATAACAAAAGTTGGTGAGCAAATTCCGCAATCTCCTGCAAAGGACCAACCAAATTGGTCATGTCAAGGGTGTGAGTATGACCCATGCAGGTAAGAGTTGCTTATGACAAATCCATGGATTGGTCCAAGTAAGAGACCTCATACCATGTGAATATTGGAATGTAGAAAGGTGTCCTGCCTATACATGTTAATGATATTGATTATAGTAATGCATCCTATATGAGGTAGTCATGGTTAGGCCATGGTATGGTTGAACGCATAGTATTCCTGAATCAATGCGAGGTAGCGTTGAATGGACATGCACTAAGAAGATTTTGTGAATCTTGTTGTTATACATTGAATGTATGCATATGAAGGGTGTGAGTGACTGATTGCCTAAGTAAAGGTGCAAATGTTGTGATGTATGGCATGAATGCATTGAGATGAGTACATGTGAAATTATGAATAACTAACAACTGAAATGATGAATTAATGATAATTCTGGAACCATTTCAGAGGTTGCTATGAATGCAGGATAGTCATGATCAATTGGCTTCCAGAAATACTCTATTGGAGAGCAGGGTGGTATGAATGATGTGCTTGTGAAGTAAGGGTATCTAACCACTTCATTTAATTGCATGAATGATATGACTATACCTTGCAATGTTAGTATGATAATGATTGCATGAAGTAAATGAGCTTTGAGAACACTGATGTGACTAACCTTTGAAGTATTTGAATTTTATAAATTCTGAAAGTGCTTCAGTGATGGTGTAGCAATGAGATAGTATATGCATACTTACCAAGTGTTTGGTTGATGGAAGCTCATGTTTCAGGTAGATTATTTCGAGAATGGCATTGAGAGGTAAGACCCTGACCGATGCTGGAATCTACCATGTAAAAGAGCTTGTTAAATTTGAATTGTAAATTTCAAATATTGCTGACAACTGTTAGTCACTACTGGCTTGCATAAGCTTGTGTTTGGATGTTTGAAGCTTACGTTTCAGGTAGATTATTCAAGCACGGCATTGAGAGGTAAGATCCTAACCAATGCCTGAATCTACCATATGATATGCATAATAGGTTGTTAGGATTCGAATTGTGAATTTCGGATTTGAGAAATTGCTGACAACCACTAGCCATTGTTGGCTCGCATAAGCCTGTGTTTGGTTGTTTGAAGCTTATATTTGAGGTAGATTATTACAAACATGACAGTGAGAGGTAAGTCCCTGACCACTGCCAGAATCTACCATTTATGAGAAGAAATCTCATGGCTGTGAAAGTAGTTAATATGCATAATGGGTTGTTAAATTCGAATTGTGGATTTCGGATTCAAGAGGTACTAACGGCTACTAATCATTGTTGGCTTGTGTGAGATTGTGTCAGGAGGGACACATGGTAAGTGGGTATTCGTGTTATGATAGTAAGCATAAAATTATAATGGGCATAGTAATGTTGCTTACAAGAGACCCACAATTGAGCAAGTCAATTTCTGTAATAGATAGAATTGCAAAATTCTTGTTGAATTTAATTGCTGATGTCATTGCTTGGTTATGGAACGATCAATTTGGATTGTAGTATCAGGTAATGACTGACTGTTTGTCTATTTGATGAATGTGTCAGGGGTACACACTGCAAGAAGATCATGTGTGATGACCTGCAAGAGCCAAGCTTCATGGGAAGGTTTTCCCTTATCTTGGAAATGGGGGTTCGGGTGAAACTCCATTAGACATTTTGAAAATGTCTCATCTGCACTGCATGTTTGGTGATAACATAAGTGAGATGGTTTGTATTATGTCAGTGAGAGGTGTGTGGATATGAAATGTAAACAGGAAACAAGGATGGGGCTTGGTTTGCTTAAACCTGGTGTTTGGAAACCACACAGACAGAGCTAGAGGGCTGACTTTCTCCTCCACAACCCCGGGATAGCACTAGAAGGGAATGCAGGGCCTGAGGGACTGTGTAGCAGAGAAGGGACTGATTCCTTGTGCTGGGTGTGTGTGTGGGTGTTATAAAAGTCAGGCTAGTTCTGGTGCAGGTGTTCCTAGCTCGCCAGCGAGCTCGCCATCTTAGCATTCAGTTTTTCCCAACTCCTTGACGGTGCCTAATAGATATAAATGCATACTGCGACGAAAAATGGATAAGTGTTCTGTGACTCTTGCTATGAATATGCATGTTTAATTATTAAATTCCATATGCAGAACATGTTTTGATTTATTTCCATGATGACCGATTGCTTGAGTATGCATAGGGCCTACATGGCACACACCGGAAGAGAGTGCACACTTTTCCAATGTTGATTCATGAAAGGGTTTTCAATATTGATTACACTCTGGGGAGTGGACGCACTCCTGGTGTCTCAATACTTGATAGTGAATGATGTGAAATGTGATTACAGTTTTAGAGCAATGATGCTGACGAGTTTGCTTGTATTGCTTGTGTTGCTTGTGTTGACAGGCTAAAGGTAAAATGGTAAATGGTTGTTGAGAGGGGTTGCGGAGTAAGGGCTATGGTTGATATAAGTGTATGTTGGTATAAGTGTATGTGTCATTGTTGACATGAGTGTAGGATGGGCTGTGATATGCCTAAGGATCCATAGTAGATCCTAGACCTGGAAATGGTCATGATAAAGTTCCAAGCCCAGTTGACATGGTTATGTACTGGCTGGACATTAATTATTTGATGTTGTGGAGCAGCCGGCGTGCTGACCTAACATCTGAGTCCATGGGCGATCCCAAGGCTTGCAAAGCGAAGCAGGATCCTGTGGACGAACGAGGAAACACACAATACAGATAAGTATTGGATTATTTTGCTTATGAATATACATGTGTATATGATTTGGATATGATGTTTTAATCTCTTGTTCTAGAGATGAAAACTAATGAGAATAAACTAAACATGTAAATCTATTCAATGTTTGGATATAGGTGTCGCTGGAAGCGAGGACTGTGAGAGCATCCTAGGGGTGCATGGGGACATGTGACTGTCCCGGAGAGCTCAAAATGAGCGGCAATGAAAAAGGTGCTAGTGAGACGGGGGAGTCCTAGCAGCCGAGACAAACCATGTGGAGACTCTCCATGAATTAGAGGTCTAGAATAGACCAAAGACACTAAGTGTCATGACCAAGAAGGATTGGTCCAGCATTCACGGTAAAGTGAAAGAGGCTGAGAGCATGAAAAGCCACAATGATGGTGTGGGTTCCAGGATGGAACAAAATAAAGAGGGGAAAAAATCTTACTGCTCTCTCTTGCCTTTTGATTATATATATATACATATATATATATTGCATTGTGAAAACAAAATATTGTTGAATGCATGTATGATGGAAATGAAATGTGTGTATTTGCTTAAAGTAAATTTGTGAATGCTGGAATAGTTAATTCCCTGCCCAGGAATGGACATGAAGGAGCTCATGTGCCTATTGGGGAAAGGCATGAAAAATATGAAAGTTTCCTTAATGAAACTTGAACTGTCATGCCGATCGGGTAATTAACTAACTGATTTTGATATCTATATTATGCTTGGTCTGATAGACTTTCAATGGTGCATTTCACAGGTGAGAAAAGTGAAACCAGGTGGTGCACATTGATTATGGAAGCAGATCAAAAGTTGTTGGAATTAGCTGGAAGTCTCCTTCAAGTGATTGCCAAGACCCAAGAGAATCTTGGGGAGATGCTCAAGTTACAGAGGAGGTAGAGTGAAATGAACCACCAGATTTTGCAAGACTCTATTGGTTTGCAAAGGGACGTGAAAAGCCTTCTGGGAGCAATTGGCAAAGGAAAGGAAGGTGGATCAGCAATGGGACAATTGTCCAAGCGACCCGATAAGAAACGGTCTAGGCACGAAGACTCAAAGGAAATCGAGCAGGCAATGATGAAGCAGCTAGTGAAATGCTGGAGATGCGGAGGACATCATTTACGCCGGGACTGTCCGATGAGGGAACATGATGAAGGCAATAGCCGCAAAGTTCCTAAACTTCGGGATCAGCAAGAAGCTGAGAACCAACAGGAAAATTCCATGGAAGCCGAGAGGCTTGGTCTTGAACGTGGGATAGATCTGCAATTTTGAATTTTGATGTGCAATTGTATATGTATTGTATATATGTAATGGAACACCGAGGACGGTGTTATTCCAAGGGGGAGGGGAATGTAATGTCCCCGGTTTCGACCCCGTTTGCATGATGTATATATTGTAATTAATCGTGGTGAGGAGCTCAAGGCAAAAGCCCCACCATCGATTTTGTTGTGTATGTTTCGGCAATGGGGATAATTGCCGATGGTATGTCGTGCTATAAAGCACATTATAATTTGGCATCATGTAAACACGCACATCAAATAAAACTAAAACCACAACCAGCTACGGCGGTGCAACGTTGAATGAAAAGGGCAGGGTTCCAAAGGATAAGGGGGGGGGGAGGTCAAAACTTGGTTATGGGGGAAAAAACCCATGTTTTGTCACCTTGTTGATTTTCCATCTTCCCTTGTTAACCTCTTTAATGCTTCAGCTGGTGGTTGGGGGAGTTATTGCTGAAGTGGTGGTGGTTGTGGCAGGCTGTCAGCCTTACCCACTTGCTCACTCCACCCACGTCTGCCCATTCTTCTCTCTCACGCACTCTTCCCTGGTCAGTTCACTCTCACCATGATTTTGGGTCTGTTGGCTCCTCACGCACAGGATCTAGGCGATTTTGGCCTCACGCAGGCATTTTCTTCCTCTCCACGAGTTGCTAAACGCTCAGGAACTTGCAATTCGCGTCCTCCTGACTGCTGTGCATTCTCACGCAGAGAATTTCCCTCCCGTTTCTCATTTTCGCGCACAAGAATTTCCTGGGTTTTACCCACGTCGTTTTCCTCTGCGAATTGGTGAATGGAGTGGCTGAATCCTTTCCCCATGGGTCGAATTGTGGGTTCTGCGTTGATTATTACCCATGCCCAGGCTGGGAGTCTGTAAATTTGTTTTCCAGCGTGGACTGTGTGAGTCTTCCCGTGGCTCAATTGCCTTGGACGAACTGTTGATTTTCCCCTGCTGTAAGTGTGTTTGCTGCTACGTTTGGGAATTTGTGGTATGCCGCTTCAGAATCCGTGTTGCCCTGTTTTAAGCCGTGATGGCTGATTGGTTGCTTGAGTGCAATGGATAGTCTTCGGACTGTGCTGGCCTGGCTTGGTTGTTGAAAGCCTGTGAAACCCAGTTGTGTTGGTTTGTTGTTTATGTCCCCTTGGCTATGTTTAAGCCTGCAATTGACCCTTATTCCGGAGGAATCATGCCCAGCTCGGGGGTGGCAGCGTTGCTGAGAGATGGATGAGCAAGCTGGCCTATGGTTGGGTGGAACGTTGCAGTGACGTAGCTGGTTGCAGGTGAATTCTTCATCAAGAGATAAGTGTTGCTATTTACTTCACCTCTGCAATTTATATACTGTATTATGTGAAAAGATGAACATGTTCAATGCTGGAATGTATGTTTGTTTCCGCTGTATAATTAAAGGATTATGCATCTATGCATTCTTGTATGCTTGGCATTCCTGTTATGATGCCTGTTAAAGCTCCCAATTTCAGCATTTGTTTTCTGTCTATGTTCATGGGGCGGTTTGCCCGGCTGTGTTGATGTGTTCGTCGCGTCCTGTTCGCCGGTTGAGGGATGGGGACGTGACACAGGCTATATCTTGTGTAGGTGTCCATAGCTCTATGGTTGAGCTCACTAGCTTAGCAGTCAACATTTCCAGCTCCTTTGGAACCTGATAAACACAACTGTGTTGGCTTGGATGAGTTTTGTTGTATCCTTGGCTATGTGTGAGCCTGCTAGTGTTCCTTATTCCTTGTGGGAATCATGCCTAGCTCAGGGGTGGTAGTGTTGATGAGAGATTGATGAGCACACTAGCCTATGGTTGGGTGGAACGTTGTAGGGACATAACTAGTTGCGGGATGAGCTTCATTTCCAAGATAAGTCTCTCTTGTGCTAATCTCTGCATTTATATTTGCTAATGAATTATGATGAACATGTTAAATGTTTGAATGGAATGTATTTTTCTTTCGTTGTATGTTAATGATTTATGCATCTGTGCATGTTGTTAGTTTAATGCATTTCATTTTATGTCCATGGGGCTGTTTTTCCCGGTTATGATAGCATTATGGTTGCGTTCTCTCTTTGGTGGATGGGAGGGGACGTGACAATGTGGTATCAGAGCTCATCTTACAAATTTGGGCCTCAATGGGCCGTGAAGAATCAATCTGTGTTCAGCAGGATGAAGCTAACAGCAAAAAAACTCCAATTTTTTTTCTAAGTGTTGGAGAGAATTCTTCTTTGTTAGCTGAGACGACTGAAGCTGCAGTGACAGTGTTGGCTGGGAAAGATAAAGACGATTCAATAGTGGTGGCTGGGTTGCTGAATTCGAGCCGATGATGCTACAACGACCGTATCGACATGAAGGGTGAAGCTGAGTCGATACATCAGTTGCGTTGTATGAGGGAAGCCGATGGGGGAGATCGCATCGGTGTTAGCGAAGAGAAAAGAATGAAGTCGATAGGGATCGCAGCCGATGGTGTCGACGAGAAAGGTGGAAATTTCCCCTACGGAAGAAGAAAAATTATTTTCAAATTTTTTTCTAAGTATGGAAAATCGGAGAAAAGTATGAAAGTTTTCTGCAACGACGGAAGAAAACGTGGGAAGTCTTCCACAACGATGGATGGAAGTCAAAATGTTTTTCGATACGGTGGAAGGACCCGTTGAAAGAAACATTGGAATTTTTTCGATGCAGTGGATGAAAGTAGGAAAGTTTTTCGACGCGACAGATGAAAGTCAAAAAGTTTTTCGACGTGGCGGAAGGATCTGTCGAAAGAAACCCTGGAAGTTTTTCGATGCAGCGAATGGAAGTTGAGAATTTTTTTGACGCAGTGGACAATTCGATTAGAAGGGATTAGAAAAAGTTGCCAATACATGTTGGGAAAATTTGGAGAATTTTGTTGATACGTCAGAGGAAAAGGGTGAATTCGTCGATTGGATGGAATAACTAAATTGCTGCGAAACAGAGAAATTCAACAGGTTTTCAGTGGGATATGCAGGTGTCAGACAGTTGGAAAAAGGGCAGTGAGGTTATCCACCAGTTTGTACGAAAATGGAAGATTCACAAAAAAAAACGAGGGTGCTTCCACAAGGGGGCAATCCCCCTTGACTCCCGTCGTCCCCCTGAGACAGTTGTTGTTTGTGAAAGAAAAGTCTGTCTATGAATTTTCCAAATGCACGTAAGTGATACATAAATTCTTGTGAATGTTATGCAGCTAACAATTGTGTTTATTAACACATTTTGCAGAATCATAGTCACCTTCAAAGGCAATAGTCTAGATAGTGCAGTTTGGTAAAGTTGGTTTGGCTGAGCCTTGAGGACCTACGACATGTATGATGATGCACATAACCCCAATGAGTACGAGGAAGATGTTATGGGGAAAAAAAATCGTGTTGGAAATTCTGAGACAGAGTCTAATGGGAGAAGATTTCAAGATACTCCCCCATATTTTGTAGCCACCATGAGAAGCCTAAGGGTGGAGATCCAAAGTTACGGGGTAGATAATGAAAGATTGGTTAAGGCTTAGGAGGAGTAGAATCAGCTGAATGCAGCCATGCTGGAAATTTTAACAGACATTTAGAAGCGGATGAACTCTGGGGACTAGATAGTAAGACCATAAGGTAGTATGAGCATTGCCAGAAGAAGAAAGAGATCTCCTAGTGGGCCATCTGACTCTGAAGGATCCACTGGCGGTTCAAGTTTTTGTTCTCATAAGAATTAAAAAAAGAGGCGCTACCAGAACCATTTACGTGATGAATTTAAGAAGGCAAGGCCACCTACCTTTAATGGTGAGGTAAAGAACGGTTAAGAAGCTAAATCTTGGCTTCTTGGGATGAGAAAATATTTCCAAGTCTAAGACTACTCTAGAAATATGAAGGCTAGGATAGGCATATTCAATTTGATTGGAAGAGCGTCCATATGGTGGGAGGAATTCACACAAGTAAGGAAGATTAATGAAATGAAGATTGTGTGGAAACAGTTCCAGAAATATTTCAAGTAGAAGTACCTTTCTGACAGATACTATGATGATCAGATCAAAGAATTCTATGAGCTGAGATTGGGACAGCAGACCATGGAAGACTATGCGAACAAGTTCCTGGAACTTTTGAGGTATTTCAGGTACATCAAATATGAAAAGGTGAAAATCCAGCGTTTATTGAGTTGATTGCCTCAGTCTTACAAATACATAATTGAGTTTTATGAACGTAGAAATCTAGAAGAAACAATACAAAAAGCTAAGTATTGCTACAAGAAAAGCAAAGGCAAACCTGATTACCATAAGACATGGAAGGACAAAAAGAATGAGAAGTCTGACCAAAGGAAGAAAGGTTTCAAACCTTCTAAATTCAAGAATCAGCAAAAGTAGCCATCACAGGCTGAGAAGCAACCAGCCAGAGTGGTGGGAGAAAAGCCCAGAGATCCACAACATAATACAGAACCACTCCAATGTTGGAAATGTGGAGGACCCCACATGCGCAGAAATTGTCCACTTGAGGATGGGAATGCAAGGCCAACTTACAACATTCAAGAAGAAGAAATAGTGGGTCAAGTATCAAGGGTCATCCCCAGGATTTATGTGGCATTGGAGGACCGCTAGGCAGATCAATAGTCAACTGTGGTTGAAGTTGCAGGTAAGATTGTTGAGAAATCTGTTTCTATTTTCATTGACCCTGGTTCTACTCATAGTTACATTACTCCTAGAGTAGTAGAGATTTGTGCTTTTAAGAAAGTAAAGCATAGAAAGTCTTGGTTAGTTCACCTAGCCACTAGAACTAAGAGAAAGATTAGTGAAATTGTAGAGAAATGTCCATTGGTTATGAATGGATTGGTCACTTGTGTATATCTGAATGTTCTATGACTTGGTTCATATGATGTTCTCATTGGAATGGATTGGTTAGAAGCTCACAAGGTAAAGCTTGACTGTTATAATAAGACTTTTGAATGCATAGATGAAGAAGGGAACCCGAGAGTTGTAAGAGGCATTCCAAAGGTGATTTCTGTGAGGTATATTTCAGCAATGCAGTTGAAGAAGTTCTATAGGAAAGGTTACCAGTTGTATGCAACTCATATTTTGGAGGCAACATAGAATGAAACTCCTAGGTTGGAGGACTTTCATGTGTTACAGGAATTCAAGGATGTGTTTCCTGATGAGATTCCAGGGATTCCTCCAAAGAGAGACATTGATTTCACAATTGAACTTGTGCCAGGAGCAACACTAGTGTCCATGACTCGCTACAGAATGAGTACACCATAAATGCTAGAGTTGAAGAGGCAACTGCAAGAGTTGTTGGAGAAGAAGCATATCAGACCGAGTGTGTCTCCTTGGGGAGCACCAGTTTTTTTTGTAAAGAATAAAGATGGTACACTTAGGTTGTGTATTGATTACAAACAGATGAATAAAGTCACTATGAAAAACAAATATCCTTTACCTAGAATTGATGACCTCTTTGATCAAATGAGAGGAGAAAAGGTATTTTCCAAGGTTAACTTAAGGTCTGGTTACCATTAGGTGAGAATTAAGGATGAATACATTCATAAGACAACCTTCAGAACAAGGTATGGACATTATGAGTTTGTATTGGTACCATTTGGTCTCACAAATGCACCAGCTACATTTATGTGCCTTATGAATAATGTCTTCAACAGGTATTTGGACAAGTTTGTTCTTGTTTTCCTTGATGAAATTCTTATTTATTCTAAGAATGAGGAAGAGCATGAAGAACATCTAAGGTTGACATTGCAATTTCTCAAGGAGCATAAGTTGTATGCAAAGCTGAGTAAGTGTGACTTCTATAAAGATAGGATTCATTATTTGGGTCACATTATCTCAGATGAGGGCATATCTGTAGACCTTGAGAAGATTGAGGCCATTATGAATTGGCCTACTCCATGAAATGTAATAGATGTAAGATATTTTATGGGACTTGTAGGATACTACAGGAGATTCATTGAAGGATTCTCCAAGTTTGCATATCCTGTCACTTCTTTGCAAAAGAGGGGAATAAAGTTTGAATGGACATCGAGGTGTGAAGAAAGCTTCCAGAAATTGAAGAATATTCTCACTAGTGCACCAATATTGAAGATTGCAGACCCATAAAAATATTTTACGGTGTGTACCGATGCATGTGGTCAAGGGCTTGGTGTCCTTATGCAAGACAACCATGTGATGTGTTATGAGTCAAGAAAGTTGAAGGAGAATGAGAAGAACTACACCACTCATGATCTAGAACTTGCATCCATAGTACATGCTCTCAAGATGTGGAGGCATTACTTGATGGGCATAATATTTGAGCTAAGGACATACCATTGTGGTCTGAAGTATTTGTTTGATCAACCTACTCTAAATGATAGGCAAGCGAGATGGCTGGAGTTTTTATGTGAGTTTCATTTTAAAATCAAACACATCAAAGGAAAATAGAATAAGGTAGCTGATGCACTCAACAGGAAGGTGCAGGAAATCTATGTGGCATCTCTTAGTATTTTCCAATCATATTTGAGACAATAGATTGTTAGTTATATTACTGAAGATGAAATGTATGTGCAGGTAAAAGACAAGTTGCAGCAACAAAGCCTTGAAAAGAAGTATGAGGGATATAAATTGGAAGAAGATGGAATTCTTACCTATAAGAACAGAATCTATATTCCAAATGTATCATATTTGAGGAGAGTTGTTATGGATGAGATCCATCAAGGTCCATATTCTGGTCACCCAGGATATCATAAGACAATTGCTACAACCAGAAAGCAGTATTTTCGGCCAGGAATGAAAAAGGACATGGCTGAATAAATTTCATGGTGCATGAAATGAGAAGTTATTTCCATGGATTTTATTACAGGATTGCCAATGACTTGGAGAAAACATGATTCCATCATGGTTGTGTTGGACAAGTTGACAAAGTCAACACATTTTATACCGGTTAAGTACACACATAAGACTGATGACATTACAAAAATATTCATGAAGAATATTTTCAAATTGCATGGATTGCCTAAGGCAATAGTCTCTGGTAGAGATGTCAAGTTCACTTCCAATTTTTGGAAGGGGTTGTTTGCATATTTGGGTACAAAACTAAACTTCATCATTTCCTACCATTCTCAGACAGATGAGCAGATAGAAAGAGTTAACTAGGTGCTTGAAGACATGCTTCGCATGTATGTGATGGACAGACCAACCAAGTGGAAAGATTATTTACACTTGGTAGAATTTGCATATAACAATTGACAACAAGAATCCTTGGGGATGAGGCCATATGAAGCTTTGTATGGAAGGAGGTGTAGGACACCAGTGAATTGGGATAATCCAGTGAACAGGGTTGTGCTTGGTCCCAAATTGCTCAAGGAGATGGAGCATAAGGTTGTAAAGATCAGCCAAAATCTAAAAGCAACCCAAGATAGACAGAAAATATATGCAGATAAACATAGGGCGAACAAGGAGTTTAGTGTTGGGAATCATGTTTGCCTAAGAATGAGGGAAATTAAGAGTTCCTTGAAGCTTGGAAGTTGTGCCAAGCTGTCACCTAGATATTGCGGGCCCTTTGAAGTGCTTGAAACAATAGGGCCAGTTGCATATAGACTTGCATTGCCTGCTAGCACTAGGGCTCATAATGGTTTTCATGTTTCTTTGCTTAAGAAATATGTACGTGATCCTAACCATGTGATAAATTGGGATATGCTTCAAGTGGAACCCAATGAATAATTCCAAATTGAGCCAATGAGTATCCTCAACAGGAAGGTCACCATGTTCCAGAACCAAGCCATAGGACAGGTAAAGGTGCAATGGGAGCACTACGATCCTGAAGAGGATACATGGGAGCTGGAGGATGCCATGCAATTGGCACATCGATTTTTGTTCAATTCTATGGAGCACTGAGGGAAGTACCAGTGTAGAATTTTGTTCAATTTTGTAAAGCACTGAGGACAATGTTGTTGAAGGGGGAGGGGAATGTAACACCCCAGTTTTGACCCCATTTGCATTAAAATGTATATGATGTATATATTGTAATTAATCATGGTGTGGATCTCAAGGAAAAAGCCCCACCATCAATTTAGCGTGTTATGTTCGACAATTAGATCGGTGTCGATGGTATTTTGTGCTAGCTAGGCACGCTATAATTTAATCATCTTGTACATATGAAGTTTAATTAAAAACTCACAACCAACTATGTCAATGCAACAAATAATGAGATGGGGGCATGATTTCCTAAGGATAAGGGGGGGATGTTTAACCTTGAGCCATTGGAAAAAATCCAAGTGTCAAGAGGATAACCCATCAGCTACCAACCACCTTTCTTGTATTATTCACCAACCATTTAATTTCTCAAAGAGTTAGTTGGGCAGTTATGGCCTTAGAGCTTGGGAGACATGGGAAGCTGTCAAATCTGGCATGTCTGTCAGCCTTGACCACACGCATTCCCAAAGGGGAGATTTCATTCATTTTACCCTCACGTGGAGGAAGAGAGCCACATTCTATACTCACGCATAGGCAACAACGATTTCCTCATGCACTCACGCACATGCATTTTCTCATTCACACAGGCACCTGATTTCTTCACGCTGGAGTTTCATTTTCTGCAGTCGTCCATCCTCTATCTTCCCACTGCCTTTTTTGCAGTTTGATCCATCTTTCCCACATTTGGAAGTTGTTCTGTTGGAAATGACCAGCAGATTGGAGAAGAGACCATGATTTTTGAGTGGTTGCTGAGTCTTTTACACCCACGTGAAGCTATTGATCATTTGGTGAAATCAATTTTGGTCCAAGGGCTATTTTTCCTCAGTTGACACTTCTGATTTTGGATCCCGGGATGTTTTCCTTCAAGCCTAGAACCTTGCAATTGCTGTGTATGCCTCTGCTGTTTGGTCTGAACTGGTTTGGGAGAGGAGATGGGGTATGACTAGCTTGATAAACCTAGTGTGAGAAGGAACCTCACAGACAGATCTATGGGGCTGGTTTTCTTCTTTGCACACCCTGAATAGAACTGTAAGGGAAGGAATAGATTGAGGGAATGTGTAGTAGAGAAGGGGATGCTTCCTTATGTTGGGTGTGTAGATGTTTTAGAAGCCAGGGTATATTTGGTGCAGGTGTCCATAGCTCTATGGTTGAGCTCACTAGATTAGCAGTCAACCTTTCCAGCTCCTTTGTAGCCTAATAAACCCAACTGTGTTGGTTTGGATGAGTTTTGTTGTATCCTTGGATATGTGTGAGCCTGCTAGTGTTCCTTATTCCTTGTGGGAATCATGCCTAGCTCGGGGGTGGCAGTTCTGCTGAGAGATTGATAAGCACATGAGCCTATGGTTGGGTGGAACATTGCAGTGACATAACTGGTTGCAGGACGAGCTTCGATTCCAAGATAAGTCTCTCTTGTGCTAATATTTGCATTTATATTTTCTAATGAATTATGATGAACATGTTAAATGTTTGAATGGAATGTATTTTGCTTACGCTGTATGTTAATGATTTATGCATATGTGCATGTTGTTAGTTCAATGCATGTAATTTTATGTCCATGGCGCTAGTTTTCCCGGTTATGATAGCATTATGGTCATGTTATCTCTCTGGTGGACGGGAGGGGATGTGACAGTTGGATATTCTAAATATGTAATAGGTTATAGAATTCTTCACCCACATTCTCATGATATAATCATTAGAAGAGATGTTAAATTTGATGAAAATATCTTGGCCTGTGAGCCTAACTCAGCAATTGGGCCGTCTTTGTCCTGTGAGCCTGATTCGATGATTGTGCCTTCTTCTACTTCTAAATTCCTTGGCAGGTTTCCAACTACAGTTTCTGATGATGATAGTGAGGATGAAAATCCACCTTCGCTTGCTCATGTTCCTCCAGTTGCACCAGCACAATTGCTTCCTCGATGGGTCTGTTAGGATTATAATCCTCCCTTTTCCAATTTGGTCAATTATGTCTAAATCTGGAGTATGTCTAATTTAGGAGTCCTTTCAGTCTATTTTTAGTCAATAGCACCATTGGGTCCACTTGGCCTAATTGGGGCACATGTACCAGTTACTAAAGTGCGAGGAACACTAATTGAGGCCAACTGCCACTGATTGCACTTGCATGCATCAGTCTAGAAGCCTCCTAGATCAATCCCTATAATTTAAGAGCCACTAGGAGTTCCAAAACCAACCTCCTTCAGTTGAGTTCAATTAGTGACTAGTTAAGCCTAGTTACGAGTCAGTTAGATTAAGTTACATCTAGTTACATTCAGTTACATCCAGTTACATTCATTTAGCACCAGTCATTGACTGATTGCATGTGGGAAGGTGTAATTCCTCACCTACCACACTCAGTTAGACTAGTTAACTAATTCTAATTGACTGGTGCATTGATTGAGGCAACTGAGGCTAACTATTTGAGCTCCGATAATGATTTAGACATGTCCACTTATCCATGCAGTTGGGTAGAGTCATTCAATTCAAATTCCTCTCTCATGCAATCGAATTGACTGGTTATTAATACCAGTGTATTACATTGTAATTAATTATCCAATTACTTTTGATCAATGAAAACATTCACAATTGCAAGCCATTTTTTGCATTGTTTCTTTCTTCTATTCATGAGTAAAATTGTGTGATCTATTCTGTGAGTTGTGTGTTGATCCATAAATCTATGTGCTCAATTTAATATGGTATCAGAGCCTAGGAAGGACAAGGCACTTCTCCATTCTACAGATCTCCTACTGGATCATTTTTTTGAGCAAAATTACTCCTTCCAACACTGCACCAGAAGCCGAAGGTTTACCACTTAATACCCCGAGTAAAGGAATTGTTGATCAAGCTTGCTTGATTAACTATGTTGGGTGTGATGAAAACCTGAAATGTGCAAGATGTACGACCTTACTTTGTCTTTTTGTGTAATTGCAGGTACAAATTCAAATGGATTCATCAATTTCTCTTCTCACCCTATTCACAAGCTATTCAGAATGGAAGATGAAGATGATTGCATCTTTGAAGAGACAAGATCTCTATGAGGTGTCTATTGGACTTGGGGAAGAGTCCTATGGAAGTGAGAATGATTGGATGAATGAATGTGATGAAATTTTTGGAACAATAGCTCTGGCTATTTTTCCTAGCTTGCGCTACCTCATTAATTCTATTGAATACCCAAAGGATCTCTGGACAAGATTGGACAAAAAATTTGGAAAGATTGATGAGGACACTAGCAGAAAATGAGAAATTAATGACTAAAAAAATGACTAAAATTAGGCTATAAACGACTATTTTTGAGTCGGTGACTAATAGTAGCAAACACTATCTTATAGCTAGTCGTATTTCACTAGTCATTAATAGCTTGACTTAGTAGTCATTGATTTAGTCATTGATTTGGTCATTGATAGACAATGCTTTAGTCATTGATAGTCAATGATTTAGTCATTGTTTTAGTCATTGATAGTTAATGATTTAGTCACAGATTTAGTCATTGATTTAGTCACTGAGTTAATCATTGATTTAGTCGTTGATTTAGTCACTGATTGCAACCATTAATGACCAAATATACGACTAAATAAACTACTAGATGTTAACATATTAATGACTAAGCTAAATACGACTAAGATACGAGAAATTAGCTACTAATAGTCGTATATATGTGAATTTAGTCGTTTTTGTAGTCACAAATTTATGATAGGGCACGGAGGAATCGAACCACCAACCTCCTGCCTATAATTAGGCAGGCGCTCTACCATTGAGGTAGCACCCTTTACGAAGTTGTTATTGCTTGACAATGATGATATTCCAACAAATTTATGATAGATATCAATCTACAAACTACATAATTATTACTATTACAACTTACTAGTAACTAGTATTTATGAAAGTAGTCATTTACGTAGTGGAGAATTGTAAAATATAAGGAGGAGCTACGTTGGATGATTTCGCAAATCTCGACATTTCGATCCCTACTATGGGAAGGGTAAGGAAGCTGTTGTGTCCCCATTACACCAATCACAGCAG
>LPNX010447780.1:9313-85956 GCA_001517045.1 Pseudotsuga menziesii
CACCTCTCTTTCATTTTTTTCTTCTTCTGATTATTGTAAACCCCAACGAGAGTCTCTTGGGGTATTCTATAAAGTTTTGTAACCACTTGTAATCTACAACAAATAGATTAGGAAGTAGAGTAGGAAGTAGGATAGTAGTTGTTTCAAATTTCTATTTATGCAAATTTTATTTTTTTGTTAAAAAGTAATCATACAACCCATTAAACCTGTGTATCCTCTATCCGCTTGTCATCTCCCTTTAGGGACTTCAAGATGGATATGAAAAACAGGGGAAGTGGGGGCTTAGGTAATTAAAACAACTTTCGTTTTTTTTTACCCACTACAATCAAACAAACTTTATTTTCCAAGTCCAAGATCAAATACCGGCACCTCCCATAAGGGATACAGCTTGGTTGATCTTGTTGATCGCTTTAAAATAAACATTGCATGCTAATCACCCAGATAAAATTTACTCCTAAAATTTACCAACAACAACTTCCCATATCCTGCTCCTCTACTCGGTTATCACCCTTCGGGGTACTCCGAGATACGATCAGGGGACAGGGAAGTCTTAGTTTAATAGGCATCCATCTAGTAATTTTTCGGTTGACTAAAAACAGCGACCTTGGAGGCGACTTGGGGTAGTAGACCGTGGGGGGTCTCTAGGCGCTTTAACGTCCTCCTTGTTGAGCACCAGGCCATTGGGGTTTGACCTGTGAGCTACGGGTGGGCTTGTTCCCACTTTGTTGAGTGCAACAGCACTCCCTCTTCGACTTGAGAAGAACTAGATTGGGGTAGTCACACCACCGGTTCTAAAACTTAAATCCAAGAAGAAAAACTTTAATAAAATCAACTAAAATAAACCAAGAGACATTTCAAAACCGGTTCTACAACACTCTTCTATTTCAAGTACTCTTTCACTCCAGCATTGCACTACAATCCTTTACTTTCAGTCTTATTTTACTTTTCAGTTACATTTACTTTCATCTATACAATTGTTATGTGGTGAATGTTTAACTGCTTAAAGTCTTTTCATATTTTAATTTACTGCTGGTTTAATAATCTTCACTCACAACATTTTTAGCCATATTGTAAATCTGGTTTATTGTCCATATTGGTAAATCATCTATACATTGTTTAATGTTTTATTTCCTTACTGTTTATAATTATATCGTTTATTCATTTATTTCATTGTTAAACACCGAAGCTATAGTTTAGATCACAGATTAAATCTCAAATTTATTTGTAAAGTTTATAAAGCCGTAATCTATCTTTTGACTCCTTTTTTTAGGCACTGGTTTAAAGTAAAAGGTTGATTGTCATTTAAATCTTGCATATTGCATCAGTCTGATTGTCATCTCTCAGAACCTTAGCCTTAGTCTTAATGAAAGATCCCTTTAATTAAATTATAATTAATTAATAAATCTGGAACTTAGCTTTCCGATAAGGACTACCCCCCTTGGCTCTGTTGGGATCTTGCCTAAACGGAGGAGTTGCAGACTGTGGTGACAGTGGTCCTCAGCTCTCACTTGCCCCCAAGGACACACATAGCAGGTTGTGACTTTCCTGCATCTTAAAGTGTGAATTAGGCGGCAACACTCATCTTTTTTCTTGATAATCTCTTGCTCAAAATCTATATGGTCTTGCAAAGAAGCAATTCCTATTATTTATATGTTCTTGAGCAATGTTGTTTTATCATCTCTTATGATTTTTGGGCTTGTCACGTTTATTATATGCTCTATTCTTGGAAGTTTCTTTGTGCAGATTAGCTACCTATGTTGTGGGATAGTTTGCTTCTACTATTCCTTTCTTGTTTAAGCATATGATGGTTGCGGATCTCTGGTTTTTCAGCATTGTTCCTCTTTTCAACCTATCCTTGACTGCAATAAAGATGGTTGATGTTAAGAAAGAATGTAATGTTGAATTTTATCATATTATATCACAATATTCTAGTAATGTTGTATGATGGACATCCATCTTCTACTGTTAATGCATCTTTCAGCTGTGTTGTGAAGACTGTATGCTTGGCTCATGTTTCGAAGGAAAGACCATTCGGGTCTTGTATTTGCAATGTAATCTTCAGTAAGAGCTCTTTGAAGACTGCTTCGATGTATGGATCCAGGGTTCTTGTCTTCGTCATGTGGTCTATTGCAAAGTTCTTTCAGCTATCAGTTGAGTTATAGGTTGTGACGATTTTGCATACATGTTTCGTTGTATTGGCCATACACTGTTGTATTATGCAAATGTTCATCATACAACTTGGTTCGGATGCAGTTTCATGAGAAGTGGATGCTCTCTTCATCAAGTCCATGAGGCGAAGTGTGTTTTTTATTCGCATCGTATGGAGCATTCTGGAAGTTGTCATCAAGGAGGATGTTGGTGTGTTTTCACCTTCCTTCCATTTGTATTCTTTCTCTTAGTCATTATTAAAGGGGATTGTTAGAATACGTAATGATGACTTATGTGGTATTTAGGTAAAATATCATTTAAAGGCATAAAATAACTCTAATATTATAAAATAGAGTTATCCCATATGCATCATTATAATTATATCGTTTTTAACCATTCTCTATATAAAGAGGTGGAAATTCATTTATCGCGCATGTGTTATGGAATGTATTGTAATCCAAATCTCTTGGTATATAAGAGAGGTAAAGGAGACCCTTTTGGGTATGTGTTGATTGTAGTTCATCACACATCACATGTTGTGTATGTCATTTGTACACATGATTGTGACATGATTGGGTGATGGAGCTTGATGTGATGCATATGTGAAGATGCCATGTAATCTTGGAGATTTATTTTCAGAATAATGGAAGATGCAACCTTTCCTGTGGACGTAACCCATATTAGGTGAACCACGTATATCGGTGTTCTCTTTTTGTTATCTTTTTTCCAATTTTATTTCATGCTTTATGTTGCTTGGTAGATAGAAGGATATACTAGTAATGCTTTCCAAATTTTATATTGTGTTATGATATTATTTCATATGTTCACAATATTCTAACACTTCTTGCAGCCTGCTACATTTTCTCTTTACCTCTTCTTTGGCCTACACATGAACAAATAAGAGGTGAGTCATGTGCTGATATAAATTATTAGTTTGGGCTGTCATTGTAATTGGACTGGTTTGCATCCTTTTTCTATTAGTCACAGTTTACAACACAAAATACACATACAGTAAGCCACCCGGTTTACAATAGAAGCAATCACTTGGTTAACTTATTTATGTTATTATTGTCTTTTTGATAATGCATGTGATACTACTGACATTTATGCTGCCATATTGATACCTGTCACTGATGCAATTCTTAGTACTGCTATCACAAATATCTTAGTGAAGGACTGATATAAATGCTGCTGTGGATAATGGCTGATATGTAGCTCTAAATACCTTGATTGAAACATACTGCTGCATGTACTGTATACTCACATAAAACTTAGTTTTCAATATATAACTAATGGTGTTTGTTTCTTGTGGTGAAATGGTAATTACTGCTGCCTAGAATTGTTATTAAACTTCGCTGCTCTAGTGTCTGTTATGTGTCACTTATACTATTGTATTTAAATAATTGTTTGGTAGTGATAAATACTCATGGTTATATAGAACACTTGTGGCTTATATATTGCACATAAGTGGCATATTGGTGGTGCTTTTGATGCTAATAAATGCATACTTTCGGACTTGAAATGAGAACGTGGTGAATACATAATTATGATACATAAAGGCTTGATAACCACGTTTGATTTGATTGATTGACTATTTTATTATCATTGGATGAACGCATTGTTATGTGAAGTTAATGATCATATTGGTATACATAATCCCACACACATAACTCTTTGGATTGACTCCTTTAAGGCACTGGTCATTAACAACCTCGAAAGAGGTATTCTTTGGTGTTTATTGTCTTTTCCAAAGTTGAATTAGGGCTCTCGCTTAGGAGGCGTCGGCTTTCGAAGTAGTTGGGGACAAGTGACTAAGGTGACAGTCGTCACTTTTCCCTCATATGCTAACCGGTGGCTTAGACTGCCATTTCAACTGGTAACACCCTAGGTCTTCAACTCTTGCATCAACACAAGCACCAAGACCTCCATGGAACATCAAGGATACACTAATCAAGTTTCCTTCCAAGCAAGGCATAACACCAAGCTTAATATAGATCAAGCTAGTCTGTCCATGATCTTTCCCTTGTTTCACATCCCACAAGAACAAGGCTTCAAACCAATGCAAGGCATTCGTTGCACTCTCTTGTTATTTTTTTATACCCTTATCTAGTTCTTGATTAGCAACAACTATTAATGTGTTCTTCAATTAATTATTGAACATCAATTACCGAAAATACAACTGCATAAGAAACCATAAATGCATAGTGGAATAACAAAATGTAACCACACAAAGTAGACACAAGGATTTACCTTGGAAACCCCAACCGGGGAAAAATCAACGAATGTTTGTCTTCTTCTTATTGTAGAATTTGATTACAACAACACTACAATAGTCCTCCAGATAAACCCTCAGATCTGGACCAAAACACATAGGAATATGCTCCAAATCCTTTTTGCAAATTGGATAGACAAACCCCAGATCCATCCTGGATCCAATAGACAATAGATAAGTAACTCTTCTCTTAAAAAGGCTGTAATCTCAAACTGAGATCTAGACTGCTCACTATAAGAGGAAATCCTTCTCTTTCAACTCTGATCACTCACTCTCAATGTATATCACACATTGACTACAACTCTCCATAGACTCTTTTATAATATTTACTTTATGTCAATACCATGGGCTATACCATGGGACACCCAGTACCATGGGTTCTTCAATACCATGGGCCCTCCAATACCATGGGCAAATTGAGCTTTTATGTAAAATATTATAAAACTCATTTTTACAAAGAGAGTTACAATTTGAGGATACTTCCATGTGCTAGACATACGTCAACGTAGAAGCACCTATCCTCACTACAAACTTCAACATGCCCTCTTAGTGAGGAAGGTGTTCTTCACCACCCCCAACTTGTCCCTAAAGAACTCAAACTTCCCCTTAAGCAATCCTTTGGTGAGGATGGCTGCAACCTGCTCATCTATGGAAATGTACTAGAGTTTCACCGCTCCTCTCTGAACTCTGTCCCTGATGAAATGATACTTGATTTCAATATGCTTGGACCGATCATGAGACACTAGATTCTCAGAGAGATTGATGCGACACTGATTGTCATAGTGGATGATGTTGAATTTTCAGCATTAGCATAAACTTTAAAAATTTGCAGATAAACATAAATAGATCAGTAGTGCAGTGAAAACACATTCATCACATCAGCACACATGGACACTATATTTTTCACTGGGGAAACCTTCAAAGGACAAAACCCCAAAAGCATTAATAGCTGATCTCGTAAATGAGATGGCTTAAGAAATTTTTCAAAAAGTTCCTCAAATCCATATCTGGATTTTGACCACAGTAACTGTAAAATTTATCAGTAAAAATCAGACTGATAATTTTACCCACAAAAGCATAAACTTTTCCAGATTTACAGAAAATTACCAATTTAGGGCTTTCTCAGAAAAACTGAGATTTTCTCTCTCCTGCCCAAAAATATCAGACTGCTGAAAACTGCCCAAAAATATCAGGTTGCTGAAAATTGCCCGAAAATATCATGCTGTCTGAAAACTGCCCAAAAATATCAGACTGCTGAAAACTGTCTGAAAATATCAGATTGCTGAAAACTGCCCAAAAAATGGAATGCTGAAGATAGCTGTACAAAAATGCTGAAGATGGATTTTGCTGTTAAAACCCTAGCTGAGGGTTTGAACATAAGATAGTCTTCTTCACATGTGAGAGCAAAAGTGTGTGTAACAAATGAGAAGGTTTGATCTCCTTTTATATCCTTTGTTCACCTCTAAGTGGACAAGATTAGGAAAAATAAAAATAATAATATTTTTATTCTTTCCCTAATTTCACTTTCACTTTTACCAAAAAGGTAATTTTATTTTTTCCTTTGACTTTTATAAGAAGTCCTTCTTTAATTAAGAAAAATAAAAATAATAATATTTTTATTCTTTTCCTAATTTCACTTTCACTTTTACCAAAAAGGTACTTTTATTTTTTTCCTTTGACTTTTATAAGAAGTCCTTTAATTTTGTTTTCCACCTGTGGTCCTTTTGGGTGGACAAGATTAGGAAAGATAAAAATAATAATATTTTTATTCTTTTCCTAATTTCACTTTCACTATCACCAAAAAGGTACTTTTAATTTTTTTTCTTTGACTTTTGACATTGGCCTTTTACCAAGTGCCCCTGTGGTCATTACCTATGGTACTTTTTTATTTCAAAAGTACATCATCATAAACCAAGAGAGTTATTAATGCTTTTATCTCACACACTGCGTGACACCTAGATCTGGTACTAGGGTAACTTAACCAAGGGTAGCTAATCCTTGGAGAAGCACACCAAGCCCATAGATCAAGGGTCAAAGTGTCACACACATGTTCGAACCCAGTCTAGGGCTTACAGTGTCTTCATTCTCCTAGAGAATGGCTACTCAGAACTAAGCTGAGTTTACCAGTCCCAGACTGGTCTACATCGTGGTCGTGGACCAAATGTCTACTCAACACAAGGTTGAGTCTACCGAGGGCAGATCTGGGTTTATATCATGGTCCCAGACCAGATATCTACCATTCAACAGAATGGTCACTCAACACTGGGTTGAGTCTTCACCGTGGTCCCGGACCAGGTGGTCCCATTCTCCGAAAAGAAGGGCTCTCGATGCTGCTTAGAAAATCAACAAATGATTGTCAGGTTAAACTCCCGACCAAATAACCTCGTGAGCATCTTGCGAAGCCATATGGCCTCACAACTTGCCAAACTGGCTGCCATGTACTTGGCCTCAGCAATACTAAGTGCCACTGATTTCTGCTTTCTGCTAAGCTAAGAAATAATTCTTGATCCCAAGCTAAAGCAACACCCTAAGGTGCTTTTTCTATCCATTGCACTTCCTGCCCAGTCTGAATCTGTATAGCCCACCAACTAAACTCCATCACCTTGGACATACCTAAGTCCATACTCCACTATATCTCTCAAATACTTAAGCACATGCTTCGTTGCTATCTAGTGCACCCTCTTTGGTTCCACAAATATTTGGTTTAGGGTGTTTACAACAAAACAAATATCCGATCGGGTGTTCACCAGATACATCAAAGAACCAATCAATTGTCTGTACATTGTCGAATCCACCAACTCAAAAGCATTTTTCTTCTTCAAGTTGGTGATCATGGGTGTAGTCATAGGTTTGCAGTGTTCCATCCCGAATCTCCTTAGAATCTCAACTGCATATTTTCTTTGACAAAGGAAAATCTCACCTTCATGTTGCCACACCTAAAATCCCAGAAAATAGTGCATCGGTCCCAAGTCCTCCATATCAAACTCCATTGCAAGGTCCCTCTTGCATCTTTCTATGAGCTCCTAAGATCCTATCAGAAAAAGGTCATCCACGTTCGTACAAGAATGAGTGGATCATCACCAACCAACAAGAAGTATAGGTTGAAATTCACCTCACTCTTGACGAAGCCCATACTCACCAGATAACGGTTGATCTTGGATTACCAAGCTTCTAGGTGCTTGATTGAGTCCATACTGAGCCTTCTTCAACCTACAAACATGAGAATCCCTCCCATGTACCTCAAAAACTTGAGGTTGCTCTATATACACTTTCTCCTCGATCACCCCATTGATGATTGAGGAATGTTGTCTTCACATCCATCTGATGTATCCTCCACCCCATCTCTGAGGCAATAGACATAACAATTCTAATGGAAGTATATCTTGCGACAGGAGCAAAAGCCTCCTCATAATCAACTCCCTCTTTCTAGGAGAACTGCCTTGCCACAAACCTTGCTTTGAACTTCACGCCGCCATCTGTAGTATGCCAAATCTTATAGATCCACTTGGAGCTCATCACTGACTTTTCCCTCTGGTCTAGGCACTATGTCCCACACATCATTCTTCATAATGGAAGAATACTCCTCCACCATGGCATCCATCCACAGCTGCTGGTTTGCAACATCCTCAAAGTTGGAAGACTCATAATCAATAATGGTGCTTACTAGTTCCATACAACTAGCTCAGAATCAATAATGTTGCTTACTAGTTCCATATAACTGGAAAATCTCTGCGGTGGTCTGCTCATCTTGACTAAAGTCCTTGGAGCATCCACTAGCTTCTGTGCCTCCTTCAAGGTTCGCTTTGCCCACTTTGGCTTCTTCTTACTAGAAGATTTGGTTGGGGTGAATTGAGCATCTTGCTCCTCCTCATGATCATGATGCCCACCTTGCACACTTGTAGAGGTACTTGTAACCGGTGATGGTCGTCTAACCTCTACCTTTAGTACTCCTTGCTCCTGAGTTTCTATTTCAACTAGCATGGGTCCACAAGACTTCCTGAAAGCCTTGTCCTCAAATTTCACATCCCTCCATACTATTGTCTTCTTCAGTGTTGGAATTTACACCCTGTAGGATTTTGAGGTTTTGTTGTACCCAACGAAAATGCCCTTCTCAGTTGTTGGCTCAAGCTTTGTCCTCTTCTCAATTGGGACATGACAATAGACTAAGCATCCAAAGAGGCAAAGATGTCCGATCTCTGATTTCTCCCATGTGAATGCTTCTTCAGAAGTAATCTTCCCCAATACTTTGTGCGAGCTCTTGTTCGGTAGATAAACTGTAGTGTTGCAAGCTTATGCCCATAAAAGCATAGGTAGACCCTGATCATGTAGCATAGCCTTCACTACCCCAATGTTTGCTTTGTTCTTCCTCTCAAAGGGTCCATTTTGCTGTGGGTTTTATGGGACTGTCAGCTCCCTCTTGATCTCGACATCCACACAAACTCTTTGAAGGCATTTGAGGTGTACTAGCCTCCATTATCTGTTATGAGCACCTTGATCTTCTTCTCAGTCTGGTTTTCCACAAGAGCTTTGAACTCTTGGAACCGTCTGAGAATCTCTCCAAATTCATTGCTCTTCAAGAAATAGATCCACATCTTCCCGGAATGGTCTTCTATGAAGCCCACATAATAGATGAACCCTCCAATAGATATGATTGACATGGGCTTAGAAATATCTGAATGAATTAGATCTAAGATCCCTTTGGACCTGTTAACACTTCTAGGGAATGTAGTCTTGGCATACTTTCCCATGGCACACCCTTTGCATATATTTTGATGGTCTGTATTAAAAGAAGGCAAACCAATCACTATCTCCTTGAGCACTTTGAGTGCTCCATGATGCAAATGTGCCATACGTCTATGCCATAACTCATCATCATGGTTGTTGTTGCTTCTCACCAACGCATTGGAAAATTCGAATTGGAGTATGTACAAATTGTTTTTCTTGATTCCAATTGCTTCTGCCGAGATGAAACTTAATCCCTTGGGATGGACGTAGAATTTCCTATCTCACAAAGTTACCTCAAACCCTTTGTCCTCCAGGACACAAACTGAAATCAGATTCTTCTACAGCCCTGTTACATATAGTACGTCTTTCACCAAGATTTCCTTCCTGGACTCCCTCTGAAACTTCACAGTCCCTGTTCTTGCTAGACTGTACTTGGAGTTGTCCCCATGCTCAATATAGAATTCAAAGCTATGCTCCTTTATACTGGTGAAATAGTCTCGTACTCTAGTCATGTGGCATGAAGCACCATTGTCAATGTACCACACACCGGTGGACATTGAGCTGCAAAGACATGCAACGACTGAGGACTCATCCTCCCTACCATTGGTGGACGCCCCATCCAATTGGTCCTCTATCCTCAACGTGGGAGACAATGATAACAAAATCTTCTACAAAACCTATAACCCAGTCTCATGGAAAAGCATCCATAACTCGACCATTATTTCGCCAAATCTGTCCCACTAGATTCCTCCTCAGAGCAACACTGGCTCTAGTGCCATGTATTTTTTTATACCCTTATATAGTTCTTGATTAGCAACTATTAATGTGTTCTTCAGTTAATTATTGAACATTAATTATTGGAAATACAACTGCATAAGAAACCATAAATGCATAGTGGAACAACAAAAATGTAACCACACAAAGTAGACACAAGGATTTACCTTGGAAACCCCAAATTGGGGTAAAACCAACCAATGTTTGTTTTCTTCTTATTGTAGAATTTGATTACAACAACACCACAACAGTCCTCTGGATCAACCCTCTAGATCTGGACCAAAGCACATAGGAAGTTGCTCCAAATCCCTTCTGCAAACTGGATAGACAAACCCTAGATCCACCCTTGATCCAATAGACAACAGAGAAGTAACTCTTCCCTGAAAAAGGCTGCAATCTCAAACTAAGATCTAGACTATTCACTACAAGAGGAGATTCGTCTCTTGCTACTATGATCACTCACTGACTACAACTCTCCATAGACTCTTTTATAACCTTTACTTTATGTCAATACCATGGGACACCTAGTACCATGGGCCCTCCAATACCATGGGCAATTGACCTTTTACAAAAAGTATTATAAAAGTCACTTTTGCAAAGAGAGTTACAATTTGAGGATACTTCCACGTACTAGACACAAGCCAACGTAGAAGCACCTATCCTCACTACAAACTTCAACATCTCCATGTCTTCTACTAGGGAGGAAACCCTAGCGTTACAACAAGTTCCATAATAACTATCATCATCCCCAACATCATGTTCTTCTCTAGGGTTATGTGCATGGCACAAACCTTAACACCCCACAAGAGAAATCTCTCGAGAAACATCCAAGACCTCTCTCTCTCTCTCTCTCCTTGTCATTTCCTAGGGTTTCTTCATGAACCTTAAGGTCACACTCCTAGGGTTTCCTCACGAACCCTAACATGTTTCTCCCTATAAGACTTCTCCAAGGCAATACAAAGAATAAAGTATAATAATGATAATGATAGACAAAGCTCTCTCCCCGCTATTTATATACAATAGGTGAGTGAGCCTAACATAAAACAAGGATATATGTCGATACAATTAACCAACAAGGAAACCCACATGGACTACTCTACTTTTGTGGTCATTTGTTGGACATTAATAAAATTATCTTATCTTATCTACAATACAAGGATGTACGAGTGTCAACTAGGGTTTATCCAACCCCCAAGATGAAACACAATCCAAGCACGAATCTCTTAGGGTTCAATGCCCCTCCTCCAAGATGGTGTGCTCTACAAGAAGCTATTAGTCCAATGCTTCTCTTCCATGGTGGTATACAAGTGTTCTCATGTAAGGCCTTTCTCCTCTAATTGTGTGCTACATTCCTCTTATGTGCTAAATGCCACATCCATGTTTGCTAATGTGATTACCACGCTCCAATGTACCTCCTCAACAAATGTGTCTAGGTCGAACACCAACCTCCAGGAAGTATGCTTCTCAACCCAAGCATCATGTGTCCAACCTTTGAGGTATATATCACATGGTCCCAAGCTCCAAGGGCTATGTGTCTTCTTCTCCTAGGTAGTACCTCTCCTAATTGAGCAATTCACTCCCCCAATATGTGCACCCAATGGGTTAATCATCGTGGTAATTAGGATAACAACCTCCCAGATAAGGGTGCCATGCTAACACTTTGACCAAGAAAATGCATCGCACTTAAAATGAGCGATCCATATGTCCATGAAACATCACCAAGGGGCTATGAGACCTAACACTCTCCTAGAAAGCTGAAAGCACATTTGGAGTAACCTCAAAAGTCAATATCAATTTGAATAGCTCTTCCCTTCTAGGGAGCCATATTACATTGGTATCATCAACCTATCTTTTCCAAAACTTGGGCTTCAGATGGTAATACCCAATTAGAATATTCTCAAAGTCTTCCATGAGGTTTGCTACAAATGGGGATAGTGGTGAACCTGTCACCACTCTACTCATTTGTTTGTAAAACTCTTCTTGGAAGCTAATGAACATTGCTCTAAGACAGAGTTTGACTAACCTAGCCAACTATCAATCCATTACCTTCCCAATGACCTTCATCGTTTCGTCAAGCAATATCTTTGTGAATAAAGAAACCATAGACATAATATCCTGGGGTTCTATTGCTGAATTCTTAATTAATTCCATGAACCCACTTGAATCCTTGATGGACTCAAGTTTGCCTGCCAAGTAGTTGGCCAGTTCATAAATGAACCTATTATGTCTATAATAGGGGCCTCATCTGGGTACCTTCTTTATGGGTTTTAGGTAATCCATAAATCCTCAATGCTTGGGGACTGCTTGTAGTGAGATGCTTTTTTTATGTCGATCTCCAAGCTAGAATCATTTATGGCCTTGATGACCTCTTTCCTAACCTTGTTTAAAAGATTCCCCCAAAGCTTCCCATGACTCTCGGTGGTGGTAAGATGTTCGTTCAACTTGGACATGTAAGTAACCTTATTCATGATTACTTTGGCCCCTAAATTCATGAGCTCCTCCTTGGATAGTTGTGTATATCATGCATGTAATGTCCATTTTTGGAGATTTGGAGAAAATCACAAATGGGGCATTATTCGAGCTTAACTAGTCATGACTCTAGAGGGTTCCAACTTTCACCAAATGGTCCCGAATTTGAAAGGAGATGGTATGGTGAGTCTTAAAACATCACAAGGTGGTTTATGGATACTTTTTATCAGACTTTAGACCTTTGCAAACTTGTTTGGGGCTAATGACAAAAATACCAAAATTAATAGGTAATTGTGTTCAAATCCCCCCAAGGGTGTTGGCCAAACTAGCTCTCCAAATCAAGTATGAACCTCCCAAACTTAAGAACTGAGTATGGGGATGAGTATCAAACATCAATGACTGTCCTTAATCATGTTTATTAAGTTATGCAAACGGATTATGGTCTGCAACATTTCTAGGGTAACTTTCAGTGAAATTGCTTATGGGGGAATTGCATAACTAGCTCGATTTTGACATATGAAAGGTGGAGTTTAAGGTTCAGATTAGGATGTGACATATAGGGACCATATACAGAATACAAATGGATTCCCAAACAATATTAAACACCATAGAAATCCCTTCATACAAGTCTGGTATACAACTCATTCAGTATGGGAGTCAAATACATGAAAACTAGTGAATTAGTAGCATGGAATTGCAAGAGTTTCACATATGGATTTCTCGGATTTCGACCCATAGAGAATAGGGACATGACATTACAGAGTAACACATCATATATGGCTGTCACAAAATCATCAAACTCGGATAACATCCCTCATACAAATCTGATACAAGACTCCTTCAAGATTGAAACTAAAGTCATGGAAACTAGTCATTCAATGGCATGGGAATGCAAGATCTTCACACATGAGTTTATTGGATTTCGACCCACAGAGGATATGGACATTAAATTATAGAGTAATACATCATATATGGCTTTCCCAACACCATCCAACTCATATAATATCCCTCATACAAATCTGGTATAAAACTACTTCAAGATTGAAGCCAAATCCATGAAGACTAGTGATACAAGGGCATGAGTATGCAAGCTTTTCATACATGTATCTCTAATATTTCAACTTACAGAGCATGTGGACATAATATTACAGAGCCATACATCATATATTGATTCCCCATCATCATAAAACTCATATAAATGTCCTCATACAAATCTGGTATAAAGCTACTTCAATATTGAAGCCAAATCCATGAAAACTAGTTATTGAAGAGCATGGGGAATGCGACCCAGTCATACATGTATTTCTGAGATTTCGACTTACAGAGCATATGGAGATGATATTACAGAGCCATACATCATAAATCAAAGCTTTGTCATCAACTATCCTCAGCAAGGCGCAAGAATCACTCCAACAAGTGCGCCATCAAATGTGAGTGTGGGGGAATGGAGAAGAAGGAATGAGAGAATGGGGAGATAGATGAGAATTCGACTGTATGGACCTTCAACATGCAAATAAAACTCCTTCATTAAGCTCCCATGAGAGGTCTGAATGGCCTCTCCATCAACCAACTTGGAAAGGAATCCAACTCCCTTGAAATTGGTTCACAAGCAGGGAGAGTGAACACTCACCGTGCAATGGACAAGCAAAAGCTCCCCAAAATGCAAAAGGCCAATTAAAAAATGACCAAAAGCTATTCTCATTCCTCATGACATCCTTTTATTAACTTCATGAGGCCTCCCAAGGTCGAATTTCCCTTCATGAGCTTCCTCCAACTCATCTTAGTGGTTTAGTAACTCTCATGACATTTGTCTTCCTCTTTATGCTCCAATTCTTTCCTCAATTTGAATGGATGCCTCTAACTCCCAAATTCGACCTCTTGGTGGCTATTTCTAGCCTGACATGTCAGATTTGTCATATGCCAACAATCAAGTCTGAATTTGTCATACTTCTCATAGAATCTTCCATCATTTGTTGTCATAGAGTGCATAGAATCTCCTTCCAAGTGGCACACCTTGTCTTCTAGTCTTTTCCTCTTCCATGGGAGTTACCCTCCTTGACCAATTCGACCTTCTTGGCTTATTATATGATATTTGACACCACATTACCATCCAAAAATTTTACATTACCCATGTGTTCGAATTTCGATGAATATCATGCCAAGTGTGCGGGGAATCTAGTCGCCCAAAGTCTTCACAAGCTTCCAAGTGTCTTCATGAACTCATGCCACCTTATTTTCTTAGAATTTATCATTTATGTGACCCAATTAAATGTGAATATGGTAAACTAAAGTCCTTTTGGGTCACATATCCCCTTGTTACAAAATTTATGTCTCCATCTCAACCTAGGGAACTAGTAGGGTTGTGAAACATTATTTGCAAATAGTCTTGTTTGGAATTTATTTAATTGGGGACATGACAATGCATTCACTAGAGTACGCAGTGGTAGAGCCACCAACGGTAATCATACAATGAGACATTTAGAGAATAATGGGAACACAATGATTCAACATGATGTTGCATTGAACTTGAAAATACATGTATAGACCAAAATCCTATGAAGGGTGACTATGCTAATGGAAGAGAACACAATAAAGAAGTTACAGGTCAGGGTGGGATGCTTTCTGTCACTAGAGGATTTTGAGTTATAATCCTTGCATCACTTTTGCATACAATACAAGGATATACAAGTGTCACACAAGGGTTTATGCAACCCTCAAGGTCAAATAATAATAATAATAATATAATAATGATCTATTTTTAAGGTTACGACTAGGCCAAACACCAAATTAACATATGAGACCCCCTTATTTGCCCCAGTTGGGGATAGTGGTGAACCCGTCACCACTCCACTCATTTGTTTGTAAAACTCTCCTTGGAAGATAATGAACATTGCTCTAAGACAAAGTTTGACTAACCTAGACACCTCTCAGTCCATTACCTTCCCAATGACCTCCATCGTTTCATCAAGCAATATCTTTGCGAATAAAGAAACCATAAACATAATATCTTGGGGTTCGATTTCTGAATTCTCAATTAATTTCATGAACCCACTTGAATTATTGATGAAGGACTCAAGTTTGCTTGCCAAGTAGTTGCCCGGTTCATAAGTGAACCTATTATGTCTATAATAGGCCTCATCTGGGTAACTTCTTTATGGGTTTTAGGTAATCCATAAATCCTCAGTGCTTGAAGATTGCTTGTAGTGAGATGCTTTTTTATGTCGATCTCTAAGATAGAATGATTTATGGTCTTGACAATCTCGTTCCTGACCTTGTTTAAAGGATTCCCCCAAAGCTTCCCATGATTCTCAATGGTGGTAAGATGTTCAAGCAACCTTATTAGTGATTACTGTGGCCCCTAAGTTCATGAGCTCCTCCTTGGGTAGTTGTGTACATCATGCATTCACTAGAGTACGCAGTGGCAAAGCCACCCACGATAACCATACAATGAGACATTTCGAGAATAATGAGAACGCAATGATTCAACATGATGTTGCATTGAACTTGAAAATACATGTATAGACCAAAATCCTATGAAGGATGACTATGCTAATGGAAGAGGAGAACACAATAAAGAAGTTACATATCAGAGTCGGATGCTTTCTGTCACTTGAGGATCTTGAGTTATAATCCTTGCATCACTTTTGCATATACAAGGATATACAAGTGTCACACAAGGGTTTATGCAATCCTCAAGGTTAAATAATAATAATAATATAATAATGATCTTTTTTTAAGGTTACGACTAGGCCAAAAACCAAATTGACATGTGAGACCCCCTTGTTTGTGGGACAATAGACCTCCTCTACGCAATGATTTGATCGCTTTAGTTTATAACAATGAATATACCCTACCCCCCTTCAGATCTGAACTTGTGACCATGCATGATTCTTCTTGGACTCAACACCTCTCCTCCAAGATGGTGTACTCTCCAACAAGTTGTTAGTTCAACCCTTACTCTTCCACGATGATCAATTATCCAAGTGCCCTCATGCAAAGTCCTCCTCCTCCAACTATGTGTTGCATGTCCTCTTGTATGCCCAACGCTCCTCCACGTGTGTCATTGTGGTCACTTATCTCAAGTGATCCTCTTGAATGTGTCTGGTTACACAACCAACCTCCATGAAGTATGCTCCTCAACCCAAGGGTACTAAAGTCAAGTGTCTAACCTCCAAGGTGTATATCACATGGTCCCAAGCTTGTAATGCCCCCATTTTTGGATTCCCTTACTCTACAGTTGGAAATGACCTTATGGGTTTATGTCAGCCAAACCAGAGGGGTAATATGAGCTTGGACGATTTGGAGTTGTATATGATGCTTTCAGAGGTCCACTTATTAACTTTCATCATTGGGATCATTCCTATGCAGTTAGATTTCAATTCCGTTGTATTTCGACGATTTCTGTAATTTGGGAGTATTATTGACCATAATTTAATGGATTACACTAAGGTTGTCATTTTAATAATTTATCTAAGAGGGTTACCTTGGTGTAATAGCTCATTGGAACTAGAATGAAGAACTTTAAATGTTGGAAAGGATGAAAAATGACTTCCATAGCTCATAAATGCTTTAACGTCAAATAATCACTTTTTGGAGCAAAAGGGCTTAATAAATTAATAAATTGATGAAAAGTCACTTTAATTAAGCCAAAGGATTCGTGAGTATATTTCCCATTACTTTCTTTTGTTGAAAAAAGTCACTTTAATTAAATATGCGAGGGGCAAAAGGGTAAATTACCCAAAAGGTAAAATGAGTTTAAAAGGGCAAATAGACCCCTCATTAATTCATAATATTTTCATTTTTGAAAAAGGATTGGAGAGCTCTTATGACTTTGGCTCATTGGGACGAAAACCCTGAGATAACAATAGTTTTAGTAGTAGAACCATCCACCCAGATAGCTAGAGGAAAAATCACGTAGATTCTCATAGAATACCTTATTGTGGGAGAAGATATTTGTAATGGCAAGGAAGATTACACATTCATATGCGGAGTTTTGAAGAGTGTGTCATTGATTTCTAAAGTTGGAGGGCTGTGGGTTCACTTGGGAAGTTCATGGAGGCTGAGAGAGGACGCTGCCATCATTTTCAAGTTTGTGGGCTTGACCAAGGAGGCCATACTCTCATTCTGGCAGTGTATTCACTCTCTAAACAGGTCGTACCTCTTGCTGGTTTTACCATCATTTCCAGATTGTATCCCAATTTATGAAGGCCGTACTGCTGTAAGGTGGCTGTATTTGCTGAGAAGAGGGTTGTATTTGTTGAGTTTGCTGCTATTCTTCATTGTTGGCACGATAATAGAGGAGCTGGATGCGTTCTGCGTTGGATTTTGTGCAACTTCGGAAATTATTCTTATTGTAATTTTAGTATATTTTTTTGTACCTCCTACGAGAGATCATAGTGATGTAATCATTCATGTAAACCCTTGAAAGAATCAATGTAAACCCTGGGGAATTTTATATATTAGAAAAGAACTAAAATAAAATTATTTTTATTATTTTTATTTCTCCCCAAGGGAAGTCGGCCTCAGTCAATTAGACAAGTTGGCCTAGTTAGGGTTAAATGTCATTTTTGTAAAGTGTATAAATAGAGAGGTTGGGCACCTCATTTGGACACATCTAATCAAGCAAGTTCGCTTAGTAAAGGAGAAGTTCGCTCTAGCAGGAGAAGCAATATTTTCTGGGGTTTTCTATTGGAGAGACTTTCTTCTTTCTTTCTCTTCTTGTACTTTGTTCTCGGAATTGATCATCTCTATATGAAGGTTGCTAGGTTTTCTCCCGATTGGGTTTCCCAGGATAAACTCATAAGTTCTTTGTTTCTGTGCTTTGTCTTTCTTCTAGAGATCCTATTGTTCATTGGCAATAAAGTTATACTACTATAATCTTGTAAAAACCTAACATGGTATTAGAGTAGTTCTAGAAGAAGCCATTCCCGGGAACTAGGGCTTGCTATTTGAAGGCCTTCCCTCATCATTTTTGAAGAAAAATAGACTTGGAAAGTTCGCTCTAGGGGAGGTGCATCTTCTGGTGAAGGAAGAATCAAATTTTGAGAAGTTTCATTTTTTGACCTAGTTCCACTACTGCAACTACTGCGGAAATTAAGGTTTCAAGTTTCCAGCTGATCAATCCACAGTTTCGGCTCGACCTTGTTGAAATATTGACAAGGAAAGATGCAAATGAGTAATTTTGCATGAAAGTGAAATTAGGGTTTTGGTAACCTAATTTCTCAGTGACTTATAAAAGGAAGTCTGAGGGTAAAATTTTTCTGTGCTTTTTGGTAGAGAGGGAGAGAGTTCATTTTCACAGGTTTAGGGATCAGTGCTACACAAATCAAGGGAAGGGCGCATATTGTTGGAATAGCTATGGGTGCATTCATGAGGAAGCAGAGAGGACAAATCTTCAGAGATTGAATAGTTCTCTCTTTTGTATAGTGTCAAAAGTGTTTTACTGAGCATCTTCAGAGACTGAAGAGTAGCCATAGCAGTGTGAGCAGCTGGAGGAGGACGTGAGCAACAACACGTCACAGGTGCGAGACATGAGGGAGATGCTTCACACGCGTGGGAGGCTGAGAGGGCCCAGAGAGCTAAGGGTCTTCATTAGTGACTGAGGATAGGTCTTCAGTGATCAGTCAGAGTAAGATTGATAGCAGATCAGCTGAGATGTGCCTTAAAGGAGTGAGGGTGCATTTGTACAACTGGGGGACGTTTTCAGTGATTGAGGACGTTGTTCATCTTCTGGAGCAAAGCAGATCAGAGCAGAGGGCTAGGAGAGCATCCTTCTGAGAGTTAGGTAGAATGTACAACATCCAGTGATTGGCAGAGTCATATTTAAGAGATCCAGCGTGAGTGCATTGCTGGGGGCGCATTATCCAAGGGCAGTAGTTGCAGCTGCTGCAGATCTAGGGCTCTGGCCCTTCAGGCTCACTAGTTCCTTCTCTAAATCTTATTGTACTTCTTTAATATTTTATTTGCTCTGGGCTCGAGAAAGAAGAAAGCCCCTTTGTAGTTGGTTTTCCCCATTGGGGTTTCCAAGATAAATTTTTGAGTCATATGTGTGATTGCCTAGTTGTTTATGACTTGTAAAGATTTCATATGCTGCAAATTCTAAATTTGATAGATGTGTATTTTATCTAGGATCAGTGAATATTGTGGTCGAGTTGAGATCCAGACTTCTCAGGGCAAGTGGAGACCTCTGAGAAAACCTAATAGACCTCACTATCCCTCAACTTGCCTTACGAGGGCGCATCTATCTGTGAGGTTAGTTTCACAAAATTACAACTTTCATTTTTGCCCTAGCTCGAGTTTCTGGTTCAGATCTACAGGCAAGATGACTGGAGTGAAGGTTGAAGATCGTATTGATGGAGCCACCTACTTCATCTCTTGGAAGTCTAGAGTCCTTCTCATCTTGGAAGAAAATGACCACTTGAAGTTCGTCAATGAGAAGATCCTGGAATCAGAAGCTAAAGATGACAAGTCCTAGTGGAGGAAGAATGATGCTCGAGCTAGGAGAATGCTAGTGGACTTAGTCAAAGACCACTTGGTTCCTCGAATTTCACAAAAGAAGACAGCTAGGAAGATGTTCAAAACCCTAAGGAGGTTATTTGAGCACAATAACATCAATTTGACTCTCACATTGAGGAACCAACTATCGAACATGAAGATGACCAAGTCTGAATCAATTTCCTCATACTTCATGAGGATCACATAACTTAGGGACAAGCTGAGATCCAGTGGAGAACCTATTAAAGATAAGGGGCTTGTCATGACTATGCTAAATGGGCTTCCACCATCTTGGGAATCTTTCATCCAAACCATCAATGGACGCACCAAGTTGCCCAAATTTGACAAATTATGGGCAGATTGCACTCAAGAGGAGACGAGGATTGTAGCAAGACAAAGACTTCATGGCACTCATGTTAATTTTTCTGAGCAACATTGAGAGCCATTCTCTTAGGAGAATGGAGCCACTTGGTCTGGGACCACGGTGAAGAATCAACCCAGTGTTGAGTGACCACTTTGTTAAATGGTAGATATCTGGTCTGGGTCCATGATATAGACCTGGCTCTGCCTTGGGTAGACTCAACCCAATGTTGAGTGACCATTCTGTTGAATGGTAGATATCTGGTCTGGGGCCATGATATAGACCCAACTATGCCCTGGGTAGACTCAACCTAGTGTTGAGTGACCATTCTGTTGAATGGTAGACATCTGGTCCAGGACCACAATGTGGAACAGTCTAGTACTGGTAGACTCAGCTTAGTTTTGAGTAGCCATTCTCTTGAAGAATGGAGGCACTTGGTCTGTTACCAGGAAGGCACTGTAAGCCCTAGACTGGGTCTAGGCATGTGTGACACTCTAACCCTTGATCTATGGGCTTTGTGTACTTCTCCAAGGCTTAGCTACCCTTGGTTAAGTTACCTTAGTACCAAATCTAGGTGTCACACAGAGTGTGAGATAAAAGCATTAGTAACTCTCTTGGTTTATGATGATGTACTTTTGGAATAAAAAAAACCATAGGGGAAATTGGAAAAAGGCTAAAGTCAAAAGTAAAAAAACATAAGGACTTTTGGACCACAGGTGAAAGTCAAAGATAAATAAAGACTTTTGGTAAAAGTAAAAAATACTAAAAGGACCTTTTTGGTAAAAAGGTAAAAGTGAAATTAGGAAAATAATAAAATATTCTTATTTTATCTTTCCTAATTTTGGTCCACTTACAGGTGACTAAAGGCTATAAAAGATGTTCAAGCCAATTCATTATCACACACACCCTTGCTCTCACAGGTGAAGTTGCTCTTTCTGAAGAATTCACTGAAGGTTGTCTTTATGGTTTTTTCCCTAGCTAGGGAATCCATCTATTTTTTGTTTTACCCTCAACTAGGGTTTGTCTCCATCCACAAATAGCAACAGCTTCTCTCTCCTTTTATGAGATAGGGTTTCATCAAAACCCTCACATCTTCTTCAGATCTCCACCACTGATGCCCAAACTGTTCACGGGCAAGGGTCTTCACGGGCCGAGTCTTTTCCTCCATGGGAAGCCTATTCACGGGCTGTCTCACTGTTCCTCTGGCACCTCTGTTCACGCACAGTCAGCCCCGTAGGGCTTGGACAGGCTGCTCCCAGCCCTCGGCAGCAGCAAGCTGCCTTCCGGGCAACCTTTTGAGGGTTCGGGCAAAAGCCCTCATGGCTAGTTATCCCTCTGACCAGACAGTCGAGGCCTAGAACTAATCCGGGTTGACAGATCCGAGTCTGGGCAGCCAAGGATTCACCTCGGGCAGGCTCTTAATAATTTTGGCAGCAGACACGTGGATTTGGGCAGTAGGAAATGAGACCCAGGCAACATGCAAGTGAACTCAGGCAGGCTAGAGGCTAATTCAGACTTTCACGGGCAATTGATTTTGTTTATGGGCAGCCTGTAAATTCCAGGCAGACCTGTCATAATTTTTTGGGTAGATCTGATAAATTTTGGGCAGACTGGTTTTTTTGACAGTTTCTGTTATTTTTTAGCAGATCTAAGTACCTAGGGTTTGAAACCCTTGCTCTGTTTTTCACTGAGAAATTTTTTACTGTAACTGTGGTTAAACCCAGATTTGGGTTTGAGGAACTTTTTGAAGAATTTCCTAAGTCATCTCATTTACGAGATGAGCTACTAATGCTTTTTGGGGTTTTTGTCCTTTGAAGGTTTCCATAGTGAAAAACTCTTGTGTCCATTGTGCTGATGTGATGAATGCTATTTTTACTGCACTTGTTATCTGTTTAACTTGATCTGCAAAATTTTAAGTATTTATGCTAATGCTAAAATTCAACATGGTATCAGAGCTTAGCATGTAAAAACACAATAAAGGGACATTGCTGTTGTTTTTACTAGATCTTGGGATAAGATTTGTAGATCTAACATTTGACTAAGTGGCAAAGATGGCCACCAATGGTTTCAAACCGGAAGAGAAGCTCTGTGGTTCAACCAACTTCAATGCCTGGAAGGCCAGGCTAAAGACCATTCTAGATGAAAATGACTTGGATGACATTGTTCTTAATGTCACAGAAGAGCCAACAACAAATGCTGGTAGGCTTGCTTACAAGAGGAAGCAAGGTAAGGCTAGAAGAATCATCTATGATTTAGTCAGAGAGTCATTGATGACCAACATCACATCTTTGAAGACTGCTAAAGAATGCTATGATACTTTGGTCAGCCTGTATGAAAAGAAGGCTCCCAGTCAGAAGAGAGTCTTGAAGAAGAGGCTACGAAATTTGAAGCTGAACAAAGATGAAAGCGTTGATTCCTTCTTCACAAAGATTGCACAGGTAAGAGATCAACTCATTGCTATTGGTATTACTGTTGATGATGATGACCTTGTGCAAACAGTGGTTGATGGTCTCCCAAGCTCTTGGGAAACTTTCATGGCATCCGTCTGTGGACGAGAGAATTAGCCAACCTTTAAAAGGCTTTGGCATGATTGCATAGAAGAAGAAGGAAGGAACTCTGGGAAGGTAATCAAGGAGGACAACCTTGCCCTTGGAACAAAGACAAAGAAATTCAAGAAGCTTTTCCCTCAGCAAAAGAAGGGAAAGAAACCTCAGGGTAAGTTTTTTGACATGTCAAAAGTGGAATGTTATAGTTGCCACAAGTTTGGACATTTTGCTAGAGACTGCAGGCAGAACAAGAAGAAACCCAAGCGACGGTTTCAAGCATCTGCTGCAGAAGCAGAAGAAGAAGAAGAAGATGAAGAACCAAAGAAGAATAAGAAGAAAACCAAGGCTAACAAGGATGAAGAGCCTAAAAGAGAGTACTACTTGATTTCTGCTCTAACTGGTTCTTTCTCAGATTTTTCCACTTGGTGGACAGTGGTGCCTCCAGGCACATGACAGGTAAACCGTGGAGCTCTCACCAGTTATAGAAAGAAGAGGTTCACCACTCAGGTAGAGCTTGGAGATGACTCCACTTACAAGATTGAAGGAGTTGGCTCAACTTCACTTCAACTTGACTCAAGTATGGTTCTTCATATTGATGATATTCTTTATGTTCCTGGTTTAAAGAAGAATCTTTTATCTGTTGCTGGTTTAGAAGACAAGGGCTATAGAGTCCTCTTCATGGACAAGAAGGTATTTTTATGGGCAAAAGACACAAATCTAAACTCAGCAGTACAGATTGGAGTTCAAGAGGGAGGCCTTTACAGGGCTTCCGAGGATTCTACTCATGCAGTTGATCCATGTGAGTTGTGGCATAGAAGGTTTGAACACATTCATTGCACAACACTTCCAGGATTACAGATTATAGTCAGTAGAGATGTGGTCTTCCATGAGAAAGCTGTGTATCAAATACAAGAGCTTTCAAAGGAAGATGAAGTACCTCCACTAGAGTTTCCAGTTTCAGAAACTCAGAGGGAGGAAGAGGAATTTGAGGATCAAATTCCAGATGTTCCAGAGGACACTGAAAGTCCATCAGAAGAACTACTTGAAGTTCCTCCTTACAAAAGGAGATCAGCTCGGTACCAAGAAATGGTACAAGAAGGCAAGAAGCATAAAGCTCCTCTCAGGACTTTCAGAGAAAGACCACAGAAGTACTCAGTTCTTATGAGACAGATTGATAATGCAGAACCTTCCAAAGAAGCAACAAGTCAACAGTTATGGGTTGATGCCATGATTGAAGAGTACAAGTCAATCATGAAGAATGATGTGTGGGAAGTTGTTCCTGGACCAATAGGAAATTTAGTAATGATAATTGCTTCTATTGACAGGTATACTACCTTTAGAACCATCATTTCACTTGTTGCATTATTTGGATGGAAGTTACATCAAATAGATGTAAAGACAGTCTTCCTAAATGGTAAGATTGAGGAGGAAGTTCATATTGAACAACCTGAAGGCTTTGTGACTCATGGGAAGAAGACCCATGTATGTAAAATGGAGAAAGCCTTGTATGGACTGAAACATGCTCTAAGAGTTTGGTATGCGAGGATGGATGGATTGCTCCATGACTTGGGGTCTTCCAAAAGTACAACTAAGTCTAACTTGTACTTTGAGGTTGTTCATAATCATGTCTTGATACTTGTTCTATATGCAGATGACTTGTTCCTTACAGGTGTTGAACAATTGATAGAACACTGTAAGAAGGAGCTTACCTCTGAATTCGAGATGAAAGATCTTGAATTAGTGCATTACTTCCTTGGCTTAGAAGACTGGCAAAATCCAGGGAACATCTTCCTGACACAAGGAAAGTATGCATGAGACATCTTGCAAAGATTTGGGATGCAAAATTGCAAATCTATGGGCGTACCCATGACCATCAACTTAACAAAGTGGGGTGACTCAACTACCAGTTCACAGAGTATGGACTCTACTTTGTATAGACAGCTTTTTGGATCCTGGACAAGACTATACATAGAGAATGCTCTGAATCGGTGCATGTCCAACACTTATGGGCTCAAGGTTACTTCCAGCAGTGGAGTAATGTTATCTGGATATACTGATTCAAATTGGGCTGGCAGTGCAGTTGACCGAAAAAGTACCTCTGGTTATTGCTTTAGTATGGGATCAACAATGATCTCTTGGGCCAGTAGGAAGCAGGATTCCATAGCTCAGAGTACAGCTGAGGCAGAGTATATTGCTGCAAGTGATGCCTACAAGGAAGCAGGTTGGCTCAAAAAATTAATATCTGATCTGTTCTGGGGAAAGCTTGACTCAACGATCATCCATTGCGATAATCAGAGTTGCATAAAGTTTTCAGAGAACCCTGTGTTTCATGATAGATTGAAACACAGTGAAATGATGTATCATTTCATCAGAGACCTGGTGCAAAGAGGTGCTTTGAAGTTGCAGTACATTCATACAGATGAACAGATTGCAGATATCTTGACCAAGCCTCTGTCAGCATCAAAGTTCGTGTACTTTCGTGACAAGCTTGGTATGGCTGAGAATGCCTCTCTCGCTGAGAGGGAGTGTTAATTTTTCTGAGTAGCATTGAGAGCCATTCTCTTAGGAGAATGGGGCCACCTGGTTTAGGACCACGGTGAAGACTCAACCCAGTGTTGAGTGACCATTCTCTTGAATGGTAGATATCTGGTCTGGGACCATGATATAGACCCAGCTCTGCCCTGTGTAGACTCAACCCAGTGTTGAGTGACCATTCTGTTGAATGGAAGATATCTGGTCTGGGACCATGATATAGACCCAACTCTTCTCTGGGTAGACTCAACCCAGTGTTGAGTGACCATTCTGTTGAATGGTAGACATCTGGTTTGGGACCACGATGTGGACCAGTCTAGTACTGGTAGACTCAACTTAGTTTTGAGTAGCCATTCTCTTGAAGAACGGAGGCACCTGGTCTGTTACCAGGAAGGCACTGTAATCCCTAGAATGGGTCTAGGCATGTGTGACACTCTGACCATTGATCTATGGGCTTTGTGTACTTCTCTAAGGCTTAGCTACCCTTGGTTAAGTTACCATAGTACCAGATCTAGGTGTCACACAGAGTGTGAGATAAAAGCATTAGTAACTCTCTTGGTTTATGATGATGTACTTTTGGAATAAAAAATACCACAGGTAATGACCACAGGGAAAATTGAAAAAAAGGCTTAAGTCAAAAGTCAAAAATACATAAGGACTTTTGGACCACAGGTGAAAGTCAAAGATAAATAAGGACTTTTGGTAAAAGTAAAAAATACTAAAAGGACCCTTTTGGTAAAAAGGCAAAAGTGAAATTAGGAAAAGAATAAAATATTCTTATTTCATCTTTCCTAATTTTGGTCCACTTACATGTGACTAAAGGCTATAAAAGAAGTTCAAGCCAATTCATTATCACACACTCCCTTGCTCTCACAAGTGAAGCTGCTCTTTCTGAAGAATTCACTGAAGGTTGTCTTTATGGTTTTTGCCCTAGCTAGGGCATCCCTCTATTTTTTGTTTTACCCTCAACTAGGGTTTGGCTCCTTCATCCACAAATAGCAGCAGCTTCTCTCTCTTTCTTTTATGAGATAGGGTTTCATCAAAACCCTCACATCTTCAGATCTCCACCACAGATGCCCAAACTGTTCACGGGTTGAGAATTTTCCTCCATGGGTAGCCTATTCACGGGTTGTCTCACTGCTCCTCTGGCACCTCTATTCATGCACAATCAACCCCATAGGGCTTGGACAGGCTGCTCCTAGCCCTCGGTAGCAGCAAGTTGCATTCCGGGCAACCTCGTGAGGGTTCGGGTAGAAGCCCTCACGACCTGTCAACCCTCAGATCAGACAGCCGAGGCCCATAGCTAATTTGGGCTGTCAACCCTTAGATTGGGCAGCCAAGGATTCACCTTGGGCAAGCTGCTGATAATTTTGGCAACAGATACGTGGACTCGGGCAGCAGGAAATGAGACCCCGACAGCATGAAAGTGAACTCGGGCAGGCTAGAGGTTTTTTATTCAGACTTTCACGGGCAACTGATTTTGTTTTCGGGTAGCCTGTAAATTCCCGGCAGACTTGTCATAATTTTTTGGGCAGACCTGCTATAATTTTCTAGGCAGACCTGTCATAATTTTTCTGGGCAAATCTAATAATTTTTTAGGCAGTTTTGATAAATTTTGGGTAGATCTGATAAATTCTGGGCAGACTAGTTTTTTTGACAGTCTCTGTTATTTTTGAGCAGATCTAAGTACCTAGGGTTTGAAACCCTTACCCTGATTTTTACTGAGAAATTTTTTACTGGAACTGTTTAAACCCAGATTTGGGTTTGAGGAACTTTTTGAAGAATTTCCTAAGTCATCTCATTTACGAGATGAACTACTAATGCTTTTTGGGGTTTTTGTCCTTTGAAGGTTTCCACAGTGAAAAACTCTTGTGTCCATTGTGCTGATGTGATGAATGTTATTTTTACTGCACTTGTTATCTGTTTAACAATTAACTTGATCTGCAAATTTTTAAGTATTTATGCTAATGCTAAAATTCAACAACTCAACCTTAGGAGAATCAAGCATTCATGGCCCACACCAAGAAAGGCAAGAGAACGGGAAAAAAAATTCACCACCACAAGCACCAAGGCAAACACCAAGCCCTTCTCTAGATCAACAAGAAAAGAAGAAGGATATTTCACAAGTACAAGCTTCAGGTGCAAGAAATATAGTCACCATGCAAGCAAATGTCCAACTTCAGGAAAAAGGAAACATTTAGCCTCAACAACTGATGTAGAAGAAGGTCATCATCACAAGAAGCAAAGGAGTGAAGATCATACATAATTCTTCTTCATATCGACATTATTAGGTACTGTTCCCAACACTAGTGACACTTGGCTCATAAATAGTGGTGCTTCCAGGCATATGATTGGATATAAAGAAATTTTTTCTAAAATAGTTGAGAAAGAATCTCATCTCCTTGTTGTACTTGGAGATGATGCCAACTATACTATGAAGGGATCTAGGTCTACATCCCTTCAACTAAAATCTAAAGATATGTTACATTTGAGTAATGTGATATATGTGCGTGGTATGAAAAGAAATCTTGTCTCTATATTTGCCCTGGAGGGAAAGATATATAATGTTGCATTTTCAGATGGGAAAGTGCTTGCTTGATCCTGTATCGATTGAACACTCCACCAACTCAAGCACTAGTTCATGACTCCACCGGCATGGGTGAGCTATGGCACAAAAGACTAGCTCACATCAACTATAGAGCTCTCCCAACATTAAGAAACATTGTGACAGGTCTACCAGCACTTAACATGGACCATGACAAAGTCTACAAGGATGCACACTTGGCAAGAATATTAAGGGATCTTTTTCGAATAGTGGGAGTAGATCCAAGGAAATATTGGATGTAGTGCATTCTGACTTTTGCAGACCTATGATTGTTGCTTTGCTGGGTGGTTACAACTACTATGTATAACATTTATTGACGACTACTCACGAAAGACTTGGATATACTTTCTCAAGACCAAGGAATCTGAGGAAGTGCTCAACAAGTTCAAAGAATTCAAAGCACAATTGAGAACCTGTTGGGAAAGAGGATCAAGACTTTGAGATCAAACAATGGTGGAGAGTATACATCCATAGAGTTTAATGATTTCTACAAGGAAGTAGGAATTAAGAGGGAGCTTATAGTTGCCTACAACTCTCAACAAAATGGGGTTTGCTGAAAGAAAGAATCAAACAATTGTGGAGGCATCCAAAGCCATGATACATGACCATAGTCTTCTAATGTTCTTGTGGGCAGAAGCTTCCATAACGACTATCTATGTACAAAACATATGCCCTCATATAATCTAGAAGAACATGACTCCGAGGGAAGCCTTCATAGGAGTGAAGCCTAAAGTGGACCAACTTCGTATCTTTGGCTGTCCAGTCTACATACATGTGCCCAATGAGAAAAGGACGAAATTAGAGCCTTCGAGAAAGAAGGGGACTTTCATGGGATACAATGAGTCTTCAAAGGCCTACCGAATTTACGTTCCAAGATCGAAGCAAATCAAAGTCAGCAGGGATGTGTCCTTTGAAGAAGAAATGACTATCCGGAAAGGAAGAGGATTTGACATGGAGATCGATGACAATGCAGAGATGAGATTATGTCCCCCTCCAATAGTTCAAAGGGAGTTACCAAAGGAAGAACCGATTGACTTCATCGATCCAATTGATACTCCCACAGACATTGCAGTTGGCTGAAAAAGACCTAGATGGGCATAACAGATGGTGCAGGATGTAGAGGGGCATGAAGCTCCACATGGCACTTTTCAAGAAAGCAAAAGACCTCAGAGGTTCTCGAGTAATGTAGCATTGGTGAGTCACATCATTAACTTAGAGCCAACCACATATGAAGAAGCATCTAGGCACCAAGTTTGGAAGGATGCCATGATGGAAGAATACCTATCCATCATGAAAAATGATGTATGGGAGGTTGTATCGAGACCTGAGGGGAAGTCAATACCAAATAGTGACTTCCTAATGGCTTTTCAAGATTAAACATCGAGCAGATGGCAGTGTGGAAAAACACAAGGCTAGATTTGTTGCCAGAGGATTCTCTCAGAAAGAGGGAGTTGATTACGACAAAACATTTGCTCTCGTGGCTCTACATACTTCCATCAGGACCATTATTGCTATTGCTTCAGCTATGGAATGTAAGCTGCATCAGATGGATGTCAAGACAGCCTTCCTCAATGGTGCAATTAAGGAAGAAGTATACTTTGAACAACTAGATGGGTTTGTTGTCCATGGGAAGGGGTCCTACGTTTGCAAGCTGAAAAAGGCTCTATATGGACTCATGCAAGCACTCGTGCTTGGAATGGACGGATAGACGGATACTTGATGAGTGAGTGATGCAAATTTCAATCTTTACTACAAGATTGTGGAAGATGAGCCACTGATTCTAGTTTTGAATGTCGATGACTTGTTTCTCACAGGAAATGAGAAGTTGATTGCATGGTGTAAGAAGAAGCTTTCCTCTGAGTTTGAAATGAATGATCTTGGATTGATGCATTACTTCTTGGGATTAGAAGTATGGCAAAGGCAAAAGGAAATTTTCTTAACTCAAGGAAAATAGAACATCGATAGAATGAAGAGATTCAGAATGTTGGACTGCAAGTCCATGGATGCAAACCTGAATAAGTTGAGGGACTCAGCTTCAGATTTCGACTTAATTGATTCCACCATGTATCGCCAATAGATTGAATCACTGATGTATCTGACGAGCACCAGGCTAGGTATATGTTTTGCTGTGAATGCTCTTAGCCAGTTCATGAGTGAGCCGAGGTAGATTCATTGGACTACTGCAAAACATGTACTCAGATAGTTGTATGGCATTGTGAGATATGGATTGAGATATGCTTCAGAATGTGACTTGAGATTGCAGGGCTTTTTAGACTTAGATTGGGTCAGATGTACTGTAGATAGGAAGAGTACTTCCAGATGTTGCTTCAGTTTGGGTTCTACAGTTATTTCCTGGTGCAACTGGAAGCAAACCTTAGTAGCACTTAGTACAACATAGGCTGAGTATATGGCTGTTAGTACAGCAGTTCGAGAAGCAATATGGCTTCGAAAACTCCTTGTAGGATTGTTTGGTCAGATTCCAGGACCAACTATGATTCACTGTGACAACCAGAGCTGTGTGCAAATGTTAGTGAATCCTGTGTTTCACAATAAGTCGAAGCATATAGAAATTTGATATTACTTCATTCGTGATATGGTGCAGAAGGGTGCGGTCGAGCTGCAATACGTGTCGGCAGATGACCATATTGCAGATGTTCTTACCAAGCCTCTTCCCAGGACAAAGTTTGAATACTTTCATGGAAGACATGGGAGTAGAAGAAAATTTATCCCTCCTTGAGAGGGTAAGGTGATTCAGACATCTACCTTGCTTCTACACTGGTGCCTCTACTTGTTCTGGTTCTCAGCCTGGTATGAGAGAAATCTCATCGGCAGTGGAGATGGACTGGTAGTAGATGGTCGTGTACACTAGTGCCTCTGCTCGTCTTGGTTCTCAACCTGGTGTGGGAGAAATCTCATCGGCGATAGAGACAAACAAGTGTATTAGATGGTTGTGTACATTGGTGCCGCTGCTCGACCTGATTCTCAGCTTGGCATGGGAGAAATCCCATCGGCAGTAGAGACGAACAGGTAGTAGATGGTCGTGTGAGGCATGTCTAGGTTCTCAACCAGGTATGGTAGATTCCCATTGGCAGTAGAGTCGGACTGGGTGTAGATGAGACATTGATTGCAGTACTCTTCGATGGACTGTGAGAGCTGATGGATTCACTGATGGATTGTGTGAATGGGATGTATGATGACAACTCACTGATGGACTGTGTGAATCGGATGTATGATGACAACTCACTGATGGACTGTGTAGAGTTGCAAGATTGATGGATTCACCGATGGACTCTGTGGATCAGACATATGATGATGATGACTCTTTGATGGACTGTGCAGAGTTGTAGAGCTGATAGATTCACCGATGGACTGAGTGGATCAGATGCATGATGACACCTCTCGACGGACAAAGATCGTGGATCAGATATTTCCCATCATCAAATTACATAAATTAAACACATGGAAATCAATCAGATCCGATACAGTAGCAAAAGAAGGCATTTTGGGGGTGACATAACAAGTTAACAACTGTTTGACGAAAATTGTGAACCATAAGAACTACCTTAGTAGCAGTGAAACTTAAAAATTTATCAGCAGTTGGGAGAGGGACATTACAAAATTCTAAGGATAAGTGCCCTCATCAAGTGCCTAACAATCCTCCTTGTAGGTAGGCAACTCTCTTAATTGAGCAACTGACCCCATTGTGTGCATCCCCAATGGGTTAGTCATCATGTTGATTAAGCTAACAACCTCCTAGGTAAGGGTGCTATGCTAGCACCCTAACCATGGTTAACCATCCACCAAAATTGAGTCATCCATATGTCATTGAAGCATCCACAAGGGGCTAGGAGACCTAGCACTCCCCTAGCAAGGTGAAAACACTTTTGGACTTACCCCAAAAGCTAATAGAGGAAGAGGATATGATCCATGTTTTATACATACAACCTCTAATTTCAGTTTTCTAAATATTTCTCTGTTAATGTAAGACATTTTCCAGAGAAAAGACTTCACTGTATGATCCCTGATTTTTAGTAGTATTCATTTTATATGTTTATATGTTATGTGAATCTAACACTTCTCTGCTCAAGTTAGTAATACGTTGTCTAATGATATCAAATTTATTAGGTGGAAGAGTAATACTATTTTATACTTTTTTTTTTAGGTACTTAGCAAAAGGTAAAAGGTGCTCTGTGTAGCCACTTCACTGGCTGAATTTGAAGGAGATGGCTTGGAAACTGGCAACTGAAATTGGTGGGCTTCCTTGGAGGAATTTCGCCAAGGAGGCATGGGAACGGGCTGCCATTACGGTCGAGTTTCTCTGTGCCATGCATGTCACTTCGAACTACATTTGTGGTCCTCAATTGGTTTGCTACTATCTCTGTCTTTGTTTTCTATTTCGCTTTCCTCTTTCTGTTGTATGCCATAATTTTTTTGAGCACAGCATGGTGTTGTAAGACAAACTTTAGGCATTATGTTTGAGCATAGTTATTATTCTGTCAACAGACAATGGGTCCAAGCATGCTTCCCACCATAAACATGTCCGGGGATGTCCTTTTGGTTGAACGATTATCCACCAGATTTGGAAATATTAAGAACGGTGATCTTGTTATTTCTTCCTCTACTGAAAATCCGAGGAAGATCATTTGCAAGCGGGTTATGGGTCTAGAAGGTGACAGAGTTAATTTTTCTATGGCTGATCATCCAGGACAGAGTCAATCAGTTGTTGTATGAAGTGCAACCTTCCAACTCTGAATAGTGCTAGCTTGATCTATCACTTCAATATTAATGGTTTTCTCCTTGCTTTGATTTAGAGGGCTAAGAATCACATTTATGTTTCTTTTCCAGGTACCAAAAGGGCATGTTTGGCTTCAAGGGGATAATCTCTCTATTTCTAGAGATTCCAGGCATTTTGGCCCTGTGCCGTATGGACTTTTGCAAGGAAAAATAATTTTCAGGGTAAGTACTACATGAATGTATCAAACTGAGTTATTTTGATGTTACTTGAGATATATTAAATACAGGGACTTTATGTAGGAAATGTGATAGTATGCATTTTATTTGTCACCCAGAGTGTACAGATGGTTTGAATGCTTGAAGCAAAATTCATAAGAACTTAAGAGCATGTTTGTGGTGTTTTTTCCTCAAATAACTTGGTCCTATATTTGCTGTTTTTTCCTCAAATAACTTGGCCGTATATTTGAATATATCACATCCAAGGCTCTTATGAAATTTGTTAAACAGAATACAAAAAGCAACTACTGTCATGTCTTAATATTGTTTGTTTGTATCTGGAGGGTTTTTTAATTTTTTCTATTGCTAGTGAACTTGTGCTTTCCATCAACTGATTTTATAAAACAGAGTCTGATCATGCCTTTTTAAAATAGACATCTGACTCTCTTGTTTGTTTTCCCACCAATTCTGAACATGGACCGAGTTCTTGAGTCTTTCCCCTTGTAAAACGTTTTGATCTGATGCCTCTTGATCCATTGCTGCTATTGATGAAGCTTGATCAGGCTGAAATTGTCTTTCTGAACACTGTCTGTATTAGTTACAATTCCCTCCAGGGATGCTTGCAGACACGTAATAATTACGGTTGTGGCCAAATAATAACGACTAGTTAGCAAACATATAGTAGACTGAAAAATTATTAATGACTTAATTATGATGATATAATAATCAACAAACATATAGTAGACTTAAAAAATTGTTAATCTCCAAGCTACGATAAAATATAATATAATAAAATGCAAATTATGGTGATATTTAGTTGTACGTTACTACCATAGCCAGGGAATTTAAGTAATATAGATGACATCGTTTACGTTAGATTAGCATGAAATTCAAGATGACAAGAGTATCTAATAATGTAGTCTTAAGAGATGATAGACATAATGCTACAATCAGATCCAAGTTTCAACATAAGCCTTAATTTACCAACGTTAGTCTCATTTTGAATCCATAGAAGTTTGGTACACAAGAAGAATCCAGTGTCAGGGAAAAACTTATTCAAGAAAGTCGGCTTTTATTCATTTTATTTGTTTCTAGGTGGCTTTTGCTCTGTCTGCCAAATGGAGTGGAAAAATGGACAGCTGAGCAGTAGTGTTGCAATCGTACATGCTGATTATTTGATGAGACTATAGTTGACTTGGTCAGTAGTAAATATTGTATTATATTTCTTGTTCCTACGGTTTGACCTGGTCAGTGGTTTTCAGGCCATGTTGATTGAGTCAGAGAACAGATGATTTGCTATATGCTAAATGCTTTAAGTTATATCTAGAAAGTGGAGGGAGGTCTGAATTTCTTTCCTTCACCTGTCAGTGGAAGCAACATCCATCATGGAACGGGTTAAATCACAGTTACTCTGCAACATGGTCTGCAGAGTAACAGAACCCATTTTTATTGATTTTAGATGGAGAAAAATGCTAGCAAAAAGTTATAGATATCTTCCAGAATGACTGAATTAATTATTAGTTGCAAGTAGTTGCAAAAGCAGTAAAATGTAAAATAGTAGATATTTTTCAAAATGACAATGCAGTATCATTGCAACTTGCAAGTAATTCAAGCAGCACTAGGATTTCAGATTCAGAAAAAGTATATTTTGAGAGCTTATTTTTTACTCTCATTTGATTAACCTATTCATGCATGAGCTGCCAATTTTGAACAAGCTGAGGAAATCATTCTGTATACAGGGTCATATTGGTTGAGAAGTTAGAACAGATGATTGGCTATATGCTAAACACTCTAGTTTCTACCTAGAAAGCAGAGGGAATTCCAAGCTTCTTTCCGTTACCTGTAAGAGGATGCAACATCCATCACGGAGTGGGTTAAATTACAGACACTCTGCAACATGGTCTGCAGAGTAAGAAAACCCATTTTTATTGATTTACATGTAGAAAAATCCTAGCAGAAAGTCACATCTCTTCCAAAATGACTGAATTAAGTACTAGTTGCAAGTAGTTAAAATCAGTAGTGTAAAATAGTAGATATTTTAGAAAATGACATCTCAATATTAATTGCAAGTAATTGCAGCAGCACTAGAATATAAGATTCAGAAAAAGTTATATTTGGAGAACTTAATTTTTTACTCGTTTGATTAACCTATTCATGCATGATGACCTTTTTTCTGGAGAAATAATATCCCCTAACACTCCCACAATTAAGGGAAGAATGAGGAAGGTGGTACATTGCACGCAACAATCTGCTGATTTCCTCCCTCTTTCCTGAGTTTTTGGATGGAGGGCGGTATTTACTATTAACCACCAGCCACAATAGCAACTGGTAACCCGCAGGACTCTGTGGGAAAGGAGCCTGTGAACTCCCTGGGCATTAAGCCTTACTGGAAAGTGTTGAACCAACCAATTTGTTCCTTGGGGATAATTCATGCATTATGGCATGAAACTATGTTTGTGAGAACATCTTGGCAGTCAGACTTGGGAAACTTGAAATCTACAAAGGAAGTTTACAAGCCTTGGTGCTTTAGTAAGTCTTATCCATTAAAGTCTCAAAAGTTCTCAAGGTTTTGATTAGGTTTGTAAAGTTACTACAGTGATTGAAGGAATCATAGTCAGAGATGACAAAGGAATTATGCTATGACCTCAATATTCAGCCATTCTGTAGATTCAATATTGTAACTCTACAGTGTAATGAGTGTCATGTATGCTAGTCTGGCATATCTTGGTTAGCTGTATTCTTTTCTCCAGGTTTTTAGCGTTTTTGGATTTCTCTTATATTGTTTTACATGCTGACTTGCAGATTTGGCCAATTGATGGATTTGGATTTTTGAGCTGAGTAAACCTCAATTCATTGTTCAACATTTTGTTCTCAAGTTTTCTTTCACAAAGCATGTGCTCTGTTCAGTTGCACCTTGAAGACTGTCAAATTAGAAATACACACTTGGCTGCTGCAAGGAATTACAGAATGTCTACATGCATAACTTCTTCAAAAGTTGTTGCTGTTTTGTTGTTGTTGAAGAATTGGAATTTAAGTGGTTAAGACATCATGAGTGACTCCAAATTTTGAACTAGCTGATAGGACATGAATTTCAAATTCAAGATGTGTTGACCTTTATCATAATATAACATTGGGTGCAATTCTTATTTTGAAGATAATTCTGCATTTGCTTGAATGAGATCTGGATGAGATCTTAGTTAGCATGCATGTTTGATATGCCAGATCTTTTGTTCGATGGCAATTTAGAATAGTTGGTATCCGCTGGGAGCTAAAATGGCCAGTTTTGTTGGACAAATTGTTAGTTTTGCTAGATTGTCTTTAAGGATCTTACAGTCACTGGTATGAGTAAGTTCTGCCGAGGCTCTTGGTCTTTCAATGGAATACATGGAAGTTTTATGGAAATTTCTCTTTGTTCTCATTCAGGTAGAGTTATTAACTTACTTGTTCTCAGTCTGAATATTCTCTGAAAAGTGGCATTCCTTACTGGTGCAGAGCGTTTTCACTAGTAGAATTTTTTAGTTATTCACTGAGAATGGCTCCTTTAAAAGCATGTGCATGTAATGTATTGCAAATGTGCGAGTATAAATTTTAAAAGACCTTCCATTTGCAGAAGTCAGCAAAAATATGAGGTAGCCAAGTTTGTAATGCAATAGATGAGACTTAATCCCAATGACATTGATGCTATGCGAAAGCTTTGCAGGTAGCGACGGATTTGAAAATGATGATCAAGGATGGAAGATATGATGAGCTAACCATGTATAATCATTAATAATTAGTATTTATCTTTCAAACTTTGGATGGCCAAAGATGAGCTCCTGGGTATGCATAATCAAAATGGTGTCTAGATAAGCTCCTACTTATATTGAAGTCTGGGGCTATAATTATTCTTGTGTTTTATCATATGAAGTCTTCGGAGCTTCGATGTACAGTATGATCGAGCCTTGAATATTCATGAAGAGAACTGCATGTAAGACCCCGAAACACTTTGACATCTGGTCCAGTTGTTTCGAGCTTAAGATCTAGAAGGGTTTTGGACATACTCTCCTTGTGCATATTATAATCTAAGTTCTATTGATATACACCCATTTGTGGTTGTTAATTTTCAGAGACGAGGCAGCACTGTTGGATAAGGTTGTGTGATGCTGCTTAAAATGCTCATAAAAACAGCATGAAGTGTGGCCACAAATCCAACTTGTCATCACAGCAGCAACAACAGAGTGGGAAAGCTTAGGGCTTTGGGATTGTGGGATTGATTGAAAAGGAAAGACAGCTCTAGCCTAAATCTTTTCCATGGCAAGTAGAAGATATTTAAATTTCTAGCAGAGTAAACTTCTCGAGGGGTTGACTCAGTGGGATGTGCAGATAGATACCGTTGACAAAGGGATAAAATTGCCCAGGAGATGGCAGATATCTTTCATCTTTTCACGCTCTAGTAATTTTAGATGATGTAAATCATCTTGACAGCTGGTTGTGTTTCTACCAATGGAGGGTGTTTTTTGTTCTGATGGCTTTAATTTTGGTTAGACATCGCTACAAGGATGTTCACAAGTTCAGGAATAAGAGTCATCAGTCTATAAGCTAATAGGCCTCTCAATTTACGACACTCCCAAATTCCCATAATTCTTATGCTTGTATACTTTTTACTGGCCTTGATCACTGCCATGGTTCAAACATTTTGTAAATGAGTTTTTAAGGTAGTAAAAGAATCCTGCAGAAGCTGGGAGGAGGAAGGCAAGTTGCTCTAGGTAGTCACAACAATGGAAATCCTTTCTTGAAAATACAACTATCCAGAGGTCACCATTGGAATAGTCCATGAAGGTATGGAAAGTGCTAATGTGTTGACTGTGGATTTGCCTAAAGTCGAGATATCTATGCCTTTGATAGAAAAAATAAAGATTCCATCACAAGGAAAAATTGAGAAATTTTTTGGGTTTTGATGAGACAAATGAGTATTGTCCCAAGGTGTTTTAACCCATGAATCAAGGAAGAGGGAATGGTAGTCACTCCCCATTCTATATCACTTTGATGATCAATGACATGCTACTGCATAATTGTATGTTGGATTCGGGGGCATCAAACAATGTCATGTGTCTAAAGGTGATGAATCAATTGGGTGCTTGTTTACATTTGAACCTGCACTGCTTCCTCAATGGAGACCCGGTGCAACTTGTAGACTCTACGCCCACTATCACCTCGAGTACATGCCTCTGACTTAGGGTTGGTGCATGCCAACTCCAGGGGGTATCCCTAGCTGTACCTGCAAATAGTTAGTTAATTAGCCTAATAAGAAAGAGTTGCAAGTAAATGCTGTATCGAACCTTAAAAACTAGGAAGGAAGGATCAGAGAAGACCAGTGTCTTTTAACGGATGACAGGGTCAAAGGTGGGCTCAAATGATCGTCCGAAGAAGGGTGGAGAATAGGGGCTAGGCTTCTGAGATGGAAGAATCTCGCCACCAGACATGGCGTAGTTTTAAATAAATGGGTTGTGATTTGCCTTTTGAAAGTGTTTGGGGCACTTCTTTGCAGAAAGAATGACTAATCTTGCTGGGAAGACCGATCGGATAAAATTATAAACCAAACTTAAATATCTCAAAACTTTGCTAGAAGAGACGTCATGTGCGCTCATTAAAATATCTACATCTACTCTGCCCATATATGGAATGGCTGTCTGATTCTTTGTGGTGCTTAACAAACCTCCAACACTCAATCTGACTGGTTCCTGGTGTGCATCTAAATTCCTTAGAAAATTTAATTATACTAAAATACCTCCTATATGTCGACCATCTCAAAGGCAATATGTGCAAATATCTGCACGCTTGATTATTTAGAGACTCAGAAAATGGAAATATTGCTTGCCCTAATAACTTAAACTATCACCCGAATATAATGCATTAATTAACCAATCAATTGAAAATCTCAAGACATTGAGAATAGAATGTATTAATCAATTTTATTTCATTCTTCCATCTATCTAAAGTTTTATTATATTATTGTATATGCATTAATCAATTAATCATTTTTTTAATTCCTTTATGTGCCTAAAATTTTATTATATCATTGTACATGTATTAATCAATCAATTATTTTTTTTATTCCTTCATCTGTCTAAAATTTTATTTTTAAATTTTATTATTATGTGGAGAGGCGTTTTCTACAGTCTTATTGAGTGAGGTGTGTCAATCACACTCTACATAACAGCTACATAACTACTATAAAAATATTAAGAAAACAGTTATAAAACCAAAATATATAGAATTGAAATTTAAATTAGCAAAATTGTAAAACACATTTATGTGATTTATATCAAATTTCAATTTAAAATTCAGTTGACTTGAGACTTGAAAAGATTTTTTTTTGAAACCAAGAACATATAGAATTGGAATTTAAATTTATGTAATCATATATCAAATTTTCAATTTAAAATTCAGTTGACTTGGATGTTAAAAAGAAAGATTATAAAAACAGGAACATATAGATTTCATACTTAAAAATTATAAAACCAAGAACATATAGATTCCATATTTAAATTAATTAAATTGTGAATCACGTTCATGTAATTATATATCAAATTTCAATTTAAAACTTGGTGTGTCAATCACACTCTACATAACAGCTACATAACTACTATAAAAATATTAAGAAAACAATTATAAAACCAAAATATATAGAATTGAAATTTAAATTAGCAAAATTGTAAAACACATTTATGTGATTTATATCAAATTTCAATTTAAAATTCAGTTGACTTGAGACTTGGAAAGATTTTTTTTTGAAACCAAGAACATATAGAATTGGAATTTAAATTTATGTAATCATATATCAAATTTTCAACTTAAAATTCAGTTGACTTGGATGTTAAAAAGAAAGATTATAAAAACAGGAACATATAGATTTCATACTTAAAAATTATAAACCCAAGAACATATAGATTCCATATTTAAATTAATTAAATTGTGAATCACGTTCATGTAATTATATATCAAATTTCAATTTAAAACTTGAAACTTAAGCGGACTTAAATGTTCATTGTAAGTTATAAAGAAAAACTAAAAAACATTTGGATATATGTTAAAAATCTTCATCTGATGGTAAAATGTTTTCAAAATTCAATTTATTCTGTAAATCTAGATTTTTAAATTTTTATATGGGTTACTTTACTTGTTAACCACTTTCACTGTTTCATTTTTAGTTTTAAAGAAAAAATAAAAACAAAGAAAGTAATTTTTGGAAAACTGTTTGATTATATGATTACTATATGGTTAAAATCATGATTAGAAAGTAAATGTTTTTAAATTTCAATTCAATCTAAAAATATGAGATTTAGATTCAAATATTACCAATCTAACCACTCTCACTATTCATTATTAGTTTTAAAGAAAAACAAGTAGAGTGATTTTTGGAAAACTGTTTGATTATATGTTTACTATATGGTTAAAACCATGATTTGATGATAAAATGTTTTTAAATATCAATTAAATCTAGAAATTTGAAATTTAAATTCAAATATTATCCATCTCATTCTTCCACTGGATATTTACACTATTTTAAATGATGATGATGATGGTTAACGTCCCTGAGACCAAACTTTGGTCTATCGGACCTAAAGAAACAAATTATTTAGTTTGTTTTAAAATTGTATTTCTATGCTCAAAGAGCTTGGAGAGAAGCAACCCGAGTTCACTATAGTTTTGACATGTCAAAAGGCTAGGAAGGTTGGTATTGAAACAAATATTATGAAACTGCGATTTAATGTGGATGTACACACGACACTCTAAGAGGAAGTGATTTTCATCCCCAATGTTCATATTCTCACAGAGATGGCAGATCCTTTCCACCCATGGTGTTTTAGGATCTGCCTAAGACCTGTTTCACTATGGAGCTCATGATAGTTTGTTCTTATCTTGGCTATATTAATTTTTTTATTTGAACTAATTAAAACAAAGAGATACTTTTGATCTTCTAGAGTAGGGTAGATGACCTTATAATATCTTAATTTTTTTTAGCCTTTAAATCTTTCTCACACCACATTTTCTCTTTAAACTTAGAAGTAACAATATTTCTAATGTTATTAATATTTTGCAATGCAACATTTTCATCTATCTCCCAATGGTTTAACCAGGCCCTGGTATTTTTATACCAACCTCGCTTGAGCCTTAGGTGGTTTTGATTGGAATTTAAAGCTAGCTTAGGAAGTCTATGTTCTCCCATGTTATTGACTTTGTGTTTGTACAATAGGAGCCTAGTCATAGCTAGGCTCTCGATAGGGGAACGACCCACTTCTATAAGGAGAATAAGGTAGGGTGTATTGCTTTTAATTTTCAGGTTATACGTTATAAAATACTTCTGGATTTGCTCAATCTTTCTCCAGGAGGCTATTTCTTTTCCAAGTCGAAATAGTTATTAGACATTTTGTAAATTAAAAAGAGTTTGTACCTCAAAAGACTTTTTGTACTAGTTTTATAAAATTTAAAAAATAATCTATATTATATAAAAGTTTAAATTTAAAGAGAAGGATGATAATGATTTTAATTAACACCCCTTAAATCAATTTTGATATATTGATTTTTTTTGAAAAAAAATAGAATTTATTTTTGTGCTTATAAACTTCAATATAATTCAGTGAGCTAAAATATTATAAAAGTTAATACTGAAACATATTTTTTTTTTCAACTTATTTGAGAACCTTAGCTTAATACCTAAATTATTAAGTTCAAAGGTTGGTTTTTTTTAAAGATAATCGTTTACATTAAAAGTGTTTTTTTATTCAAATTTTTATATAAACAATATAGATTTTATATTAAAAAAAATTGTTCTCGAATTGTCTAACTTGAAGATACAAAATTTTCAATCTATTTAGTCGGTATTCCATTAGAAAAGTTAATAACAATGGATTTTACAACTTGGTTTTTATTTTATTAGCTTATTTTTATTGAATGTCAAATAATTAGAACTGAAACAACAATAACTAGAGCAAATAAGTACACAATTCACACAATAACACAAGATATGCCCTGGGAAAATCCAATATGGGAGAAACCCAACCACAAATGAGAAGTATGCCTTGGTCTCTATGTTAAATTGCAAATACAAAGGAAATGATACTCTCTATGGAGTTACCTATGACTCTATAGCTAGAATGGTTACTACATGATTTTTATCTCATATGTTTTGCTCTAACATCCACTCATGTGCAGTTGTTCAACTATTGAACAATACAATACATCAAAAGAATGGAGCCCCCTTTCTATCATGGGGCCCAATATTTGACATAGCTCGATAATCTTTTAGGGTTACTTTTAGGGTTTATTTTTGCCTGCCTCAACTCCCTATCAAGGTTAGGATTTTGGTCCTTCTAGAATGTTCTTGAAATTCCACATATTACTAGCTCCACGTGTGAAAAATGAGAGTTGATGTGGAACCCACTTGGTACCACGATGGTCAACTGGATAGGTCAACTTGCGTAAGGCATAACTTCTTCATACGAACTTTGAAGTGATTTTTGTACCGTTGTAAAGGTATTGATGTGTAGAATATGACATCTTGGTCCAAAATAGGGTTTGAGAAAAAAATCGTCATTTAAGCCTTCAAAATGACATTAGAAGTTTTCATATGGTTTTTTACTCCAAATCTGAAAAGTGAGACTTGCCTCTAAAATGGGCCCTACAAGCCAATTCATATGATCTCTCAACCCCGAAATCTCCTAGTAGGTGACAAATTATGTATTGATCCATTTGGGATAACTCATGTCTTTAAGTTCAAAGCAATTGTAATGCCAAACCAAAACGTATTAAACTTGCCTTCTAACACCATCTAAAAAGTGATTTGTATGCATGTCGCCTTACAAATTATAGTAATAAAAATAAATAGGACAAAACATAGAAGATTTAAGAAAATAAAATTAAACAAATTCATGCCCATCTTGGGCTTCAATATTAAGGTCCACATGGGACTATAATTCTATGTTTGCATTGATGCCCATGGGCACAACATGGGTTTCTATGCAAGCTTCCTTCAACTCAGAGTGGTGGGTGCATTGGGTAGCGAGATGCTTTGCTTAGGCCCCAAAAAGAACAAAGCATGAACCCTTAGATGATTCCAAAGATGATTCCATAGTCTTGGGGAGATGGAATTGATGAATATGGTTGTCATTGATGACAAGCCATCAATGACAAAGGTTAAGCATGATGACATGGCAAGGTAACATGAGGACATGGCAAAGATCAAGCAAAGTTTGACAAGATGACAAGGGCAAGCAAACAAAGACTAAATTGGCAAAAGCCCACACATGGTTGCTTGTTGATCTAGTGCCCACAAGCTTAGTGGAGGTATCTTGATGATGTTATGAGAAGCCCACGCACATGAAGATGAAACCCTTGAAGCTTATTGACAATTATGGATATGCATGATGTGGAAGCTTTGTGTCCTTGGAAAAGTCTCCAACATGGACATAATAAAGTAAGTGTAAAGAATTAAAACACATTTTGAAAATGCCTGAGAAGTCGGCTCAGCAGACATGGGCTCAATTATTAATTTAAATAAATTATTTTACCCTTTAACAGGTCAGCCCAACAATTTAATTACTAATTTAAAAATAAATAAAATTTCAAATGACATGTCGGCTCAACAAACTATCATGGAAAACCAATATTAATACCCTATCGAAATTCATTTTGATTTGAATAATTTGTGGGTGAAAGAGCAACTCTGAGCCAACGAACTTTACTGAGGAAATTTCGGATGGCAGCAACCTGATATTTTGACAGCCATCCGAATTTTACAGTGGCAGTAGTCTGATAATTTTTTTTGACAACCACAGTCAAGGGCAGCTAAATTTGAACCAGCAGCAGCAGAAAGTTGAAGTTTGAAATCTACATTCCTCTCTGATTTCGGGATTGTTAATGAGAAGCATGAAAGGTGTTTTTATTAATATTTTTCTTTGAAAATTAGCAGGTCTCTGAGGTAGCAACAGAGCAACAGTCCAAATTTATTTTGTCTAATTTTTAAGTTTGTTTTTAGATTACAGCAGTATATATTGTTTTAGTGTGAGCTTGCAACAAATGGTACTACGAGGAATTTTTCAGACATCACCAAGGACAGACAATAGACTGAAAATTTAGCTCTGAAGTTCATAATTAATAGCAGCATAGTGTTTTTGAAAGTCCGAGTTCGGTGAAGGTATGACAGTCCATGACTCTTGTAGTGCTTGACAATCCTACAACCTAGACCTTCTTCTGTGATGAAGTCCCAATCTGAATCTTGAAGAAAAGTCTGATAGTGCATGAGGAAAGAACCTTGAAGTTTGGCAATCTCTTGAAAAAAGGTTGATAACCCTTATCATGAAGACAAAGATGTTGATCATAGTGGTTTCCATGATGACACAATGAATGCTTGACTATGTTACTTTAATAATGGTGGACTTGACAAATATGATATGCATGAGTATGAAAGTGATGTGCTGACTTGACAATGATATGACTGAGAAGTGAAAGGTGTGAATTGGGATGATGAGCATGCACAGACTTGAAGACTTGATTATGACATGCTTACTGAATGAAGATGAACCTATAGGCAGAACGTTGATATGAGAATGATGAATAGAGGTGTTATGATGGGATTGATGACATGATGATGGATGAGATGTAATGTGATAAGAATTTGTATGTAACTACAAGTTGGGCCTTGTACCATTTTTCTTAGTAGGATCTAGGAAAAGACCAAGCAGAGTCTTGGATAGAAGTAGGTGCTTTTGTATTAATAGGTGCCGATTTACCTCACGATTGAAGCCATTCGAAATACAATAAGATTACAAACATTATATCTTGTGACTCTTGTGTAATGTGTTGATGATTATGCTTTTTATTTGATGCATTGTTTATTGATGCATTCTATTGATGAATATGACGTTGAATTGAATGTGAAATGATGACTTAAGTTTTAGAGCTTGAAGAAGTGAAAATTGAAGTAAGTCCAAGCTTACCGATTCACCTGCGCCCCCCTCCGCTCCTCCTCTCGGTAAGCCATTGTATCTAACAATTGGTATCAAATCCGGGCCTTTAACATAAGACTAACAAGCTTGAAGATTTGGGGACACAATCATGGATGGATCAACAAAACTCATTAACACGAAGTTTCAGTTTTGGAGAAGTCAGATTACTTTGGTTGGAGAAGTAAAATGAAAGGCTACTTGAAAAAATTCGGTGTTTGGGAAATAGTGGTTAACCCACCTAACCAGCCCAACAAAAAGACAAAGACAATTGTTGAGACATACAACAAGATTGCCTTGAAATTTTTGATGGATGTTCTATCAAGCTCTATTGAAGAAAGTTTAAAAGATTACATCTCTACCAAGGACCTCTGGTTCAAGCTGTAAGAAGAATACCTAAAGAAGAGTCAAGACAAAGAAAAGGAAGCAGAAGTCAAGGATAAAAGGCAAGAAGAAAAGCAGGTACAAGCTTCAGAGACAAGTGAAGGTAAGTACTCTTCAATAGATGATAACTCTTAATGTAACGATGATGAAGTTATCCTTACAGAAGATGAAGAAGAAGTTTGGTTGAAAGCAAATAATGCACTTACAAGCACTTTGATAGATATAGATCTTAGATCCAATCCAAGACTCAAGAATAAAATGTTGAGGGCATTTGAAAAATACAAAGAGGAGACAAAAGCTTTGCTAATAAAGTTAAAACTCAAGAACAAAGACTTGCAAGTTAAGCTGCAAGATCAAAATGATGAAATCAAGGAATTGAAGATTGGATTAGCAAAAGAGAAAGAAAAGATTGGTGTAGATCCTAAAGATCTTGAAGAAGCAAGATGGGTTAATGCTAATCTAAAGGTCCAGTTGGAGGAAGCTAAGAGAATAGAAGATGATACGAAGTTTCTGCTAGAAGAAAAAGAAAAAGAAAATTAGAGACTTGAAATGGAAGTTGTTGGTCTTAGAAGGAAGATTGAGAATTCAAAAGATCATGTGAAGTTCAATGAAAGTTCAATCATCCTGGGTGAAATTCTAAAGAGTCAAAGGATTTCCTCTGACAAGTCTGGCCTTGGGTTCAAGAAGGAAGAAGACAAATTGAAAGAAATCTTGTGGTCCCCCAGAACTCCAAAACTGGTCCATCGATGACCAAGGATGAATTTGATGCACCTGCATATGCCAAAAAAGAAGTTGAAAATTCAAAAGTACGTCATGAAGCTACTCCCACTCATCAAAGCCATTCATTTGAAAGAAGAAGGACAACTCCAAGATGGAGCCAAACATCAAGGTATGTTAATAGATTTAATGGTTATTGTTTTTCATGCTCTAATTTTGGTCATAACGTTATGGACTGTATATCCAATGGAAGAAGAAGTGCTGGAAGCCTTAATGACAAAGTTAGGTGTTGTACATGTAATCATCTTGGCCATATTGTTGCCAACTGCCACACAATGAGGTTCTACTCATGTAGTGGCTTTGGTCACAAGGCTCAAGTATGCCCAAGTCAAAGAAGAGGTAATGAATCATGGAAGAAGTATAACGAAGGAAAAATTGAAGATTAGAAGACAAACAATATAAGCCAAGGACACTATAAGGTATGGGTAAGAAAAAATATTTTGCTGGATCTAAATGAAGTTGAAGACCATTACACAAAAGGTGAAGGTAGCTGCCATATGGCAAGCCATATTTAAAGTCTTCCAAAGACTTTGAGTACACCATGAGTTCATTATTGGAGGATGAACATTAAGGTAAATTTTGGCCACTCCAAGACAAGTAACAGGTCCAAGGATCATGCTTTATACAAGGTAGGGATGAAGTCTGAACTATGCGGCATAATGTTAGGGGGAGCAAGAAGTCAAGCATCCAAAGAACTGAATACAAAAGGGTGATTATCAACTAATGTAGGTTATGAACAGTATGATCAAGGAAAAGATCAACATGATTGGCAAAAAATTCTCCATGAAACACTTATATGGGAGGACTAAGGAAGAATGTTGTTTGGCCTTCATTGCAAAAAAGTGTGAAGAAAGAGACACATTCATTGACAAAACTTCAGCAGAAAATGTCATACATGTCAATGATTGAAGAGACAATTCCCTTAGCTCAAAATTGGTATCCAAGTTGGTTGAACTTGGAATGTAAATATGTAAACCTGAAGCAGTCACCGGGAAAGTGAAATATTCGATCTGGAAGCAAGCAGTTCGGATGACAAGTACAACAAAACTTGATAAAGGGTGCAAACATATGACAAGATGAGTTCTTGAAAAGGTTAAAATCTGAAGGCATTCAAGGACCAGCTATGATTTCTGTGATAACACATGCAGAAAAGAAAAGTGTTCTCTAGCACTCCTATATGTATTCTAAATTTTTTGGAGGACTGAGTCAAGTGAATATATAAATATACATCGTCCAGTGAGTGAGTGTTATATGTGGTAATATACCAGAAATGAAAACTAAAGAATTATGATAGTCTAAAGTCCGTGTATTGATTAAGCTCTGAACCTAGTATCTATCTGTGAACACCCAACACATACTAGACAGAACTTTGATGAAGTTTGATGCAGTAGGAGGAGCAATTTAAAATCACCAGCAAATATTTGATGAACAATATGTGTGAAGATTGGCAAGAGCCAATTTGAAGTATGCATGTGATACGAAATTTCTTTGGGCAGCTTGACAACCAAAGGGAGTATGAAAAATTACTTGAACATGAAATTGGTATCAATTAGTATCAACAACATACTTGATAAGGTGGAGTTTTTGAAAATTTGAAACAACTGCAAAAGTATATTCAATCAAATTCGAAAAAGAGCTCGATGACATCGTTGATAGGGGGAGCACGATGAGAAAATGAATTGGTCTATATTCTTGAGGAAAGCTACAACAAAATGAAGCGGTTGGTTAAGCAACAACAATAATTACAGAAGCAGTCTCAGCAGGATATCAGACACTTGACTTTGATCTCAGTACATATTCAAGAAAAATATTCTGATGATTTGATGGCTTAATGCTGGGCTCTTTGTCATTAATGTCAAAGGGGGAGAAAATTGAGGAGGTGTTGCCATCAATGACAAAGGGGGAGATTGATGAATATGGTTGTCATTGATGACAAGCCATTAATGACAAAGGTTAAGCATGATGACATGGCAAGGTAACATGAGGACATGGCAAAGATCAAGCAAAGCTTGACAAGACGACAAGCGCAAGCAAACAAAGACTAAATTGGAAAAATCCCACACATGGTTGCTTGTTGATCAGTGCCCACAAGCTAAGTGGAGGTATCTTGATGATGTCATGAGAAGCCCACGCACATGAAGATGAAACCCTCGAAGCTTATTGACAATTATGGATATGCATGATGTGGAAGCTTTGTGTCCTTGGAAAAGTCTCCAACATGGACATAATAAAATAAGTGTAAATAATTAAAACACATTTTGAAAATGCCTAAGAATTCGGCTCAATAGACACGGGCTTAATTATTAATTTAAATAAATTATTTTACCCTTTAACAGGTCGGCCCAACAATTTAATTATTAATTTAAAAATAAATAAAATTTCAAATGACATGTCGACTCAACAAACTATCATGGAAAATCAATATTAATACCCTATCGAAATTCATTTTGATTTGAATAATTTGTGGGTGAAAGAGCAGCACTGATCCAGTGAACTTTACTGAGGAAATTTCGGATGGCAGTGGTCTGATATTTTGACAGGCATTAGAGGAAATTTGGGGTCTAAAATGGGCCTTATAAGAAAACGTGCCAAAATAAGTTTTTGTGAGTTGGAATTCAAGAACCAATAGAATTTCAATAAAATCAGTCAACCATAATGGTTGAATTGACATATTTGTCATAAAAAAAAACTACTTTTTTTGTTCGTATTTTCGACATATCTCATTGTATTTTTACTCAAATTTTGATTGGGAGAGCTCATTGGATGCAGAATCGAATTCCGCATCTGACGAGCTCTCCCAATCGAAATTTTAGTAAAAACACAGGGAGATATGTCGAAAATACGAACACAAAAAGTAGTTTTTTNTGGATGCAGAATCGAATTCCGCATCTGACGAGCTCTCCCAATCGAAATTTTAGTAAAAACACAGGGAGATATGTCGAAAATACGAACACAAAAAGTAGTTTTTTTCTTTCTTCCTCCAAAATTAATAAATATTATTTTATTATTTTAACTATTATTTTATTATTTTCCTTAGGAGGCCCATTTTAGACCCCAAAATTCCTCTAATGCATCCGAATTTTACAGTGGCAGCAGTCTAATGAATTTTTTTTACAACCACAATCGAGGGCATCCAAATTTGAACCAGCAGCAGCAGAAAGTTGAAGTTTGAAGTCTACATTCGTCTATGATTTCGGGACTGTTAATGGGAAGCATGAAAGGTGTTTTTGTTAATATTTTTCTCTAAAAATTCGTGGGTCTCTAAGGTAGCAACAAAGCACCGGTCCGAATTTATTTTGTATGATTTTTAAGTTTGTTTTTGGATTACAGCAGTATATATTGTTTTAGTGTGAGCTTGCAACAAATGGTACTCTGAGGAATTTTCCAGACATCACCAGGGACAAACAATAGATTGAAAATTTAATCAAGCTTTGAAGTTCAAAATTAATAGCAGCATAGTGTTTTTAAAAGTTTGAGTTTGGTGAAGGTATGACAGTCCATGACTCTTGAAGTGCTTGACATCCCTACAACCTAGACCTTCTTCTGTGATGAAGTCCCAATTTGAATCTTGAAGAAAAGTCTGATAGTGCATGAGGAAAGAACTTTGAAGTTTGACAATCTCTTGAAAAAAGGTTGATAACCCTTATCATGAAGACAATGATGTCAATGATAGTGGTTGCCATGATGACACAGTGAATGCTTGACTGTGTTACTTTAATAATGGTGTACTTGACAAATATGATATGCATGAGTATGACATTGATGTGCTGACTTGACAATGATATGACTGAGAAGTGAAAGGTGTGAATTGGGATGATGAGCATGCACAGACTTGAAGACTTGATTATGACATGCTGACTGAATGAAGATGAACCTACAGGCAGAACGTTGATATGAGAATGATGAACAGGGGTGTTATGATGGGATTGATGGCATGATGATGGATGAGATGTAATGTGATAAGAATTTGTATGTAACTACAAGGTGGGCCTTGTACCATTTTTCTTAGTAGGATCTAAGAAAAGACCAAGCAAAGTCTTGGATAGAAGTAGGTACTTTTGTATCAGTAGGTGTTGATTTACCTCACGGTTGAAGCCGTTCGAAATACAATAAGATTACAAGCATTATATCTTGTGACTCTTGTGTAATGTGTTGATTATTATGCTTTTTATTTGATGAATGAATTGTTTATTGATGCATAGTCTATTCATGAATATGATGTTGAATTGAATGTGAAATGATGACTTAAGTTTTAGAGCTTGAAGAAGTGACAATTGAAGTAAGTCCAAGCTTACCGATTCACCGCCCCCCCCCCCCCCTCGGTAAGCCATTGTGTCTAACAGGAATTTCCCTTGAAGGAAGGTTGAGATGAGCCACGATGCACTTGACCACTGGTTATAGAGATGCCAACTCATTCAAACCCAAAATGTGGTTTGGAGTCTTGAAGGTGCATTGCTCTTGGAGTTTTAATTTTTCAAAATTTGCTTCTCAAACCCTCTTTCCACCATGCTCACCATAGGGTCAAATAGGTCACGTTGTAGTGTGCCTTTGCAACATTATTTTCAAAATTGCTTGAGCCCCCTTTGCAAACCCTTTTGCTCACAAAGAGCACAACAATTACTATGATAGTGCCAATGCAACATGACTGCCCCTAATCTTAGTGATAAGAACCAATCAATGCCAAGAACCTTTCCTGTGATGGGACGGAATTGAAGGATTGGTAGAGACCATGATGCTCTCTTATCCTTCTCACTAGGTTCTACATTAGATTAAAAAAGGGCCAACAATAAGCCATGAGAATATTGAGAAATCCCACATTCATGAGATGATGTTACCACAGTCTTGTTCATTAGAGTGATTTCTAGAGTAGCATGTATGTTGCTTTGGAGGTGACAACACTACATAATTTCCCTCTTTCTTTTGCACTTGCTTGATGAGACAAGAGTTGTGGGGTGACTTGTTCATCACAATTCATTACACGTCATGGGAGGGGAAGAATGTCACTATGGCTGGTTTATCCCTCCCTTGTCTTAAAAAACATTTCTTGCAAATGAACCACCAAATTGGCCTTCCTATCTACTTTTGTTGAGGCTTTAGAGGACTTGGAAGAACTCAGGTCATCATAGAGATGGCTTTTTGATAATTTCTTAAAAACTTTAGGTTTATGGGAAGACTGATGGGGGCACTTAATAGATTCACCATTAAGTCAACAATCATTATGTCCTTTCGAACCTTTTTTGTCTTTAATAGAAATTAGGCCTTGTAGGGTTGTGTAAGTACTTTGTTCAACTTTATTATTTATAGAATATCTAAGACTCTATACGAACTCATAAATGACCTTCCCACACGTACTAAACACATGCATTTTTATTAATAAAGTGTTTCTAAACTTTGCTAGACAATTTAGATTACGTAATCTTTTACATGTAGATAGAAGCATTTTAATGAATAAACTATATATATATATATATATATATGATATAGATAGTTTTAACTTTTTAGATTCTTTTATTTTTATAAACAAGGTATCTTTTTATATCTTTAATTAAGCATTTTAAAATTTAAATCTGAATTGAATTGTGGTTTGTATAAACAATGAGACTTAGGTTTATATATATATAAAAGAAATTCTCTAAGTGTTATCTCATTCGTGAATGTTGTTTGAGATAAATTTTGTGAACTTTGAGAAATATAAATTAATTATTTTGACCAATATAATTTTGTCATATCAAATCAAATCCTTGCTACTATTAAAACCAAATATTTAGATATAAATAACTTCATTCATTTTCAAGTAATTTTTCATATATATAAAATCAAATATTGTAATTAAAAAAATATTTAGACAACTTATCAAACTTGATGAAAGATTTATATCTATAAAATAATTTCCAACAACATTTTTAATACAATACTGTATCTTTTAACAAGGCTTCGATATTTTAGTTAAACTTAACTCACCATGTACCTTACATCTCAAGATATAGTATATTTTAACAAGAGTTCATAGACTTCAATCTTAGTTAAACTTGACCCATCAAATGGTATTAGAATCTAAGTACTCTCATACTGGCTAGCCAATTTCATGATTATTTTTTTAAATGATTATATATGTGTGGGGGGTCAAATATTTTAATTTTGTAAACTTGATCTATTAGATACATTTGGAAATATAATATGGATGCTTGAACTTTCTTCTATATTATTAACTGGATGCATCTGTGGTCATTTCAAATAATTGCATTGAAGAGGCACAAAATACATCATGTATATATGTATTGATGATCGAAATGATTCAACCGATTGTTTAACGTGATCAAATCACTAAAATTCATCTACATGAGAAAAAAATAAAATTCAATAGAGGAGATTGTTTTATCATGTAATTAAAAATTAAATTTTAATTATAAATAATAATATTATTCATTTAATGTGGTACAATTTTAAAAGTGTTTATGCTTTTAAGACTAAAGTGAGAAGAAAATAATAATAATTAATGTTTTCAAACACTTTTTAAAATTACAATAGAATTTTATATTAAAAATTAACAAAATTAAACTTAAAATTTTATATTAAAAATTAACAAATTAAACTTAAATCACACTTCTTAAACATATAAAGCACATTTCCATTATAATCAATCTTAAGCTTTTGATTCCCTTACCAGAGGAAGGATCTCAGTGACATGAAACTTAACCAAGGTGTCACTAACATGAAACTAAAGATGTCCATTTAGATATATAATAGAAGGTTTTAGGAAAGTCACTCTGATGTAAAACAATATCGATCATTCGACTCCACTTTGTCTTGTAATTAATTTTTATGTTGGTAAGAAGTGGATGTTAGGATATAAGTCTTTATGTTGTAATGAAAGTTATTGTATGACTTAGTTATGTTTTGCTATTTTTGTGTAAGACAGATTTATCTCACATTTAAAAGTCGAAATGATTTATTCCTTGAATAACTATATATCAAAAGGTGAAATTCTAAGTTAAAATTGCACCAGTTATTCATAATATCATATTGTGTGCATCTTTCTCATGTGATATATGACGTAACCCTATTTAGGATTCTACCTTTTGTAATATAGTATTAGAGCGTGACTAAGCCTAAGACTAATCATGCAGATTAAAGATTTTTGTTCTTTGAAAAGTTAAGTATGCACTTCTCTTGCATCAAATGGTGATTTGGAGATTAAAAAAAACTTTATAGAAATACTAGATTCTCGCAAAATGTTGTTGAGGAGTTACCATGCAATATTGAAGGAGTTGAACTGTTGACATGCCTTTCATGTTTATAGGGTCATGAAGGGAAGGAGCCACACTATCTAGATAACAACCATCAAATGCTAAGGGAGGTTTAGTTTTTCGATTCATTATCACTATTAATTGTCTTATAAATCTTTCTTAGCATTTATTCTTACATATTCGATATTTGCAACAAATCTAGCAAAGTTTTTTTCTAGTTTCTAAACATTGGAGTTAGTAGAAGTGTTTTTTTTTCTAGGTTATAACGTCTAGAGAAAACCTTCAAGTACTTCCCCTGATTTTGAGGATGTTACCCAAGGTAAACCTTAGATTCTTCAAGGTATGAGACCAAGTCAACAATATGACTTGAAACTATTACAACAATAAACTCAATATGAGCTCAACATGTCACCTACTATAATAGAACCTAGGTGGGGAGCATAACACTTCACCCCACATCCACTCGGGTGACTAAATTGATTTATAGAAGTTAATTTATGTTTATACATTTACAATTTAAAAGAACATTTAGTACAAATTTGAGTTTTTAAATCAAGCAAAATAGTAGTTCGTCTTTTTTATTTATTTGATTGCAATGTTAAGCAAAGAAATGCCATTAGAGAAATGCTCTTCTTTCAATTTCCATACTTGTAAAGTAAAAGAATCAGATACATTGGGTGAACAAAAAACTATGGGAATAGTAAAAGGTACTAATCAATCACCTACATATTCTAATCAATTATTGGAATGACATAGTAGAAATGATAAAGCCAAACCCATTATTGGCCTTTCCATCTAAGATTCAAAGTTACGTCAATAGATATGGAAAAGTCATCCAAGGAAATATGGGATAATCTTAGAAGCTACAATTATTTATATTCAAGATGTCTACCAAAGTTACTTTGTGTAACTACATAAGCAATCTAAGATATCTCATTAGACAACTAGCAGAAGCCAAAACTCTAGAAGACATGATTGTTGCGCTTTTAGCTATAAAAAAAAGAACCATTGCAAGAGATAAATAAGATGATCCTTATCCTAAGATTGCATTATACTTAATATACAATTGTTACAAAGTAGTTAAAGATGAGGGGGAGATGGAATGCTATCATTTCCAAAAAATGAGTCGCATAGACTGGAACTACAAATTTTGAGTCAACGATGTTCTTAAGGAAAAAATCAAAGACAAAGAGATGTAGCTACTGCAGCTCTTGTTGAAGATCTATTGGGTGAGAACAATGGTTATGACTTAATGAAGAAAGTGAATTTTATGCATTTGAAGAAACTTGCACTTTGAATATAGGAAGAGTTCTAGTGTAAATATGGCTCAACATGGATGGTTTCCCAACTAGTTTAGGAATTTGTGGATCTTGGGGATTCTCTCTCATTAGGGATTTAAGACATCAATTCTATTTAATAATGAGGTTATGAGACTTGCAAGTGGATTGATGTCTAATAATTTAATTCAATATTTTGGGGAAGTGGAATCCAAGAACTTATAACTTCAACTTGGGAGCTACACCTTTATGAGGGTTACAAGGTAGCTTTATGGAGCTCTATCTAGTCCAGGAATTGTATTTAATTTTATTTTTTTTGAAGAATATGATATTTTGTTGTTAATCAATGTGCATTTTTTTGGTCAGTTTGGGTTTTAGTATTGTAAGTCTTAATAGGGGTATTATGATATAAAAATTACAAGTTATAATATATGTCACTTTTTGACTTAGTTATGTATTTATACTTTTTGTGTAATGTAAATCAATCCCATGTTTATAAGTGGAATTGATTTTCTTTATAAGTAATCATGTATAAGGAGATTATAAGTAATCTCAAAGTGGCTAAAGTGGTATACCAATTATTTATAATCTCAAAGTGGTATTTTGCTAAGGTTTCTAGATTTTACAATAAAATAAACTCATCTTATTATATCTTTGCACATAATTATTTCAGTTTCTAATTGATTCATATATAATTTATCGAGATTTAAAATCATTTTATTAAATAAAAAATATCATATAAATTATAAATTATCACCCACATTTTTTATATACCATTTATTTCAATCCATGTTAAAAACTAATCTTAAGCTTTTTTTTAATAGGAACTGTAAACATTTTTACCATGAAAAAAGGTTGTGCACAACCATCCAAAACAAAATGAAACCATGTCTGAAATCTGTTTTCACAAAGGTTGAAACAACCATAATTACAACTACCTTATATGTGCAAATTTTTGTGTGTTTCTTCCTAGATTTCACCATGCTATAGGAGGGACAAACCCTGATAAACTGTAAACTCAACAAAATATAGAAAACATCAGGAAAAAACCCGGCGCTATGATACTACTTCTTATTCTTTGCTTCCCTGCATGGAATAGGCTTTGAGACTGATACTTTTTCCATTGGCTGCACTCCATTAGCTATTGTCTCCTAGCAGTGGCTACACGGTGTCATATTTACCATATTTTGCACATCTTTAGCGATTCGATCAACCTTCCCTAGAAGTTCCTTGATATCCCTGTCCATGTCATCTATCCATGATTCATGGAAAAGATGATTGCTTAATACATACCCAATGTTTGTTGAGAGCTCCTAGTTCTGTCTAAGTCCATTGCAGACTGCTTCGTATACCTTCCTTAGGTGGATTTTAAAGTCAACTATGCTTCCTTTGATACTTTTGAATCCATCTATCCACCTGTTTCCTTCACGCTCCTCCGTCTCCATTGTTGCAACCTCCTCCAACAAGTACATGAAAAAGCACTGGATTAGGCCCAATAATTTCGAAACATAAGACTTTTTTCTTGCCTCATTCTCATTCTCAACTTGCTAAATGATACTATATCCTTCCCATTGATAAAAATCATGCTCTGCTTCCATTTTGCATGCGGGAGCTGCATGAACAATGCACTGTAGTAAATGCCTCCCTCCTTCGTCATGAATGTTCTTTTTGAATATCACGTGCATTTGTGCATGCAACCCTCCACACATACTCCCTCCAATACACCGAAGTGCATCCTTTTGAACCTCGTATTGATCGGTCAGGCAAGTCATGGAACAGGGTGCTTTTTGGGACCTTCATTTTTATAATACACCATTTCTAACTCAAAGCTAGCTCCCTTGTTTGCTGGATAATCCACTTTCCCATTGTTTTCCCAAAGAACATGCAAGAAACTAATCTCTTTGCCAAATATGAGGTGTGATATTCTTCTAGCAATTCTTTTACATATGGTATTGCCATTCCCATATCCTTTCCACATCTTTTGTATGACTTGTCTTGAGTCTCCTATTATGGTTACTTTGTCTATATCTAGTTTGGAAATGAGTTTGAGCCCATGCAGAAGAGCCATCCACTTAGCTTTATTGTTAGTTTTTGTTCCCAACTCCCATGCGAAATAATCTACTATATTTCCTCCTGGATTAAAGATTATCCCTCCCACACATGCCTCCCCTTAAAAACTAATCCTGAATTAAAGATTATCCCTCTTGCACCTGCCTCCCCTTCAAAACTAATCTTAAGCTTTAACGACATAGTAAATCTATCATATCAAGAAAATGCTTTTAGACCCCAAATGAGATATTTGTATATATTTTCCTAGATAAGGTATTATGGAAAAAATAAAGGAAAAAGGATGGCACTAACTATATAGCTTATAACATTCTTATAGTTATGGGGTTCCAACATAAAGATGAAGGTTCTTGAAAAATCCAATATTAGTGTAGAGCTTTGGACTTTTTAGAAAGGAAATACTACAATGAAAAGATTTAATGATGTCAAAATGACAAGATTCACTAGGTCACATGAAAATGATCATTTAAGAATAAGAATAATCAAGAAAGCAATGACCTTAAAATAATGTATAATCATTAGTAAGAAATGATTTTTTCTAAAGTTGATTTTTAAAATTTTTCATTTATAGAAGTGGTTGGTCAAGTATTTTGTTGACAATGGACCTCGATGTGCCAATTGGACGTAGACACACTACAAATATTAACACAAGCAATCAATACTCATCTTAATCATGAATTTATCAAATGCTGAGAGAGGTCGTATCTTTCAAGGTGCAAATAATTTTTAGAGCACAAACTTGTTTAAGGAAATGATTGCACCTAGAGGGATTTGTATCCTCTTAATGCTTGATTGATCATTGGTTAAGATGGATTTGTTAGGAGATGAAGTCAATATCTATATCTTTGAAAATTTTCATGTATAGTGTTACACGACTATCCGCTTATGTGATTCATATGTGTTGGAGGGGAAAACTAGCCCCCCACCTGAGGGTTTGAAGGTGAATCCCTTTGAGGTGAAAATTTCTAGACCCTTCTAGTGTATTTTGGTTCTTTTTGGAACTCTCATATGCATTGTATAAAAGATGAGTGATCCCTGACATTGTATTACAAGAGAAGAAATCATTGTAAGCCTTTTGTTGAGTAATAATAAAAGACTAAATCTACCATTTCCCCATGGTCTTACCTGCGTACAACATGGTTTCCATGTAAATTTCATGTTATATTGTTATTGTTATTTGAGTCTATTTCTTATACTTTTCTAACATATGGCATCCAATCCGGGTTAACTTGTAGGCATAAGGTTTTTTGTGAGTGTGAGATACAACAATGGCAACATGTTTAACCAAGTTCGAGATTGAGAAGTTTTATAGTAATAATTTCTCCCTATGGAAGATAAAGGTGGAAGAAATGTAAATGATTAATCCCTGGCTTTGAAAGGGGTTGTGAAAAAGATGAGTGGCATCATAAATGAGGAGTGGAAAAATCTAGATAGGAAGGTGGTTTTTACAATTCATCTTTTCCTAATAGATTTTTTTTTGTTCAATGTCACTGGAGAAAATACTGTAGAAACCCTTTGGGAGAAACTTGGGAAGCTATATGAGACTAAATTGACAACAAATAAGGTTTTCTCGAAAAAAAATCTTTATCATTTGAGGATGAAGGATGGTTCAATGGTGGAAAATTATCTTATCGAGTTTAATACCTTGATAAGTAAACTAGTCTCAGTTGGTGTGAAGGTGGATAATAAGGACATAGAAACATTAGAGGAAATTTCAACTCAAAATGGGCCTTTTAACCATAATTCAAATTCCATGTCATCATGTGTTATCCAATGAAATTGATTTAAATTTGAAATACCATATAGGTCTTAAACAAATTTTTAATATAAATTTATGGATAGGTATCATAAAAAAACTACTTATTTTGTTCGTATTTTTGACATATCTCCCTATGTTTTTACTCAAATTTCGACCGGGAGAGCTCCCTGGATGCGAAATTAAATTCTGCATTAAACGAGTACCCACATGGCATACTTTTGACAGACCATGCTACCTGAAAAACAAGAAATACCTGAAAAAATGTGATGATGATACTTTTGACGGACCCCGCTACCCCCAAAACAAGAAATACCTGAAAAAACGTGCTGATGGCATCATCATCATGTTTTTTTCAGGTATTTCTTGTTTTTGGGGTAGCGAGGTCCATCAAAAGTATGCCAAGTGGGTACTCTTTGGATGCGGAATTTAATTTCGCATCCAACGAGCTCTCCCGATCGAAATTTGAGTAAAATCACAAGGAGATATGTCGAAAATACGAACAAAAAATTAGTTTTTTTCTTTTCTTCCTCCAAAATTCATAAATATTATTTTATTATTTTAACTATTATTTTATTATTTTTCTTAGGAGGCCCATTTTGAGTTGAAATTTTCTCTAATGTAATTTACTATGTTCCCTCTCAAACATATGAGATCAATTGGTGATGACCATAACCAACTCATAATTAGGAACATTGAATTTTGAAGAGGTAGTAGTCACTTTGTTGGGAAAAGAGATGAGGGGAAAATCATCTTTTGATCCCAAGACTACCAATGAAGCCCTATTTGTGAGATTCAGATTAGTGAAAGGGGTCAGCAAGGTAGATAACAATCCAGATCTAAGTCCAAAGGACATAAGCTGAAAGGGAGGTATTTGAATTATGGTAAACTAGGGAACTTATGAAAGGATTGACATATAAAGAAGGGAAAGAAGGATGAAAATTCAGATCAACCAACAATTGAGACTAGCACAACAAATTCAGAACAATCGACAACATGTGAGGCATTTTTTCTTAGTAATAGCATATCTCTTTTATATGCCTAGGTTTTGGACTTAGATGCATCTTTCCACATGTTTCCACATAGAGTTTAGTTTTCCAAATATCAACCCTATAGTGGTGGGATGGTTTACTTGGGTGATAATCATCCTCTAAAAATTGTGGGAAGAGGGGATAATACGTGATCAAGTTGGACAACGAGAGAGAGAGAGAGAGAAAGTTTTCTAATGTATGACATGTGGATAAACTAGGAAGAATTTTCTCTCAATCAAGATGATGGATAAAGTAGGGTATTATACAATCTTTGGTGATAATCAAGGCAACCTTAGTGGTAAAAAAAGGAGAATCTTATGGGACCCTGTATCGTTTGTGCAATGATACATTGGCAAATCATGCAACAACAACAAACTCAATGAATGTTTTGGATGTAATGATGCTCAACAACTTGGAAATATGAGTGAAAAAGGTTTGAAAATTATGCATGAATAAGGTATGCTTTCTTGTATTAAGTCTTGTAATTTAGACTTGTGTGAGAAGTGTATTTTTGGTCAACATAAGAGAGTTTGGTTTACTACAAGCTCTAGTGAAGGTTCAAATCTTTTGCAACTTATTCATTTTGATATAAATGGACCAATCTCCACTCTATTTATAAATGGTGCTAGATATTTGCTAACTTTTATAGATGACTATTCTAGAAAAGTGTGGGTGTATTTTCTAAAAAATGAGTTGAAAGCCTTTGAGAAATTTAAGGAGTTCAAGGAACTAGTAGAGAAAAGTTTGGACAAGTTTGTTTTATGTCTTAGATTGGATAATGGAGGAGAGTATTGCTCCAAGAAATGTGATCAATTTTGTGCGCATGAAGGATTTAATCATCAGAAGACTACCTCATTTACTCCACAACAAAATGGTGTGGTTGAGAGAATGAATCACACAATCATGGAAGGTGCAAGAAGCATGCTTGGCACGTATGGGTTAGATAATGGATTATGAACAAAGCCTCTTAATACAACTTCTTATTCGATTAATATATCACCTACAACTGCATTGTATGAACATATTCTAGATGAGGTTTAGTGGGGCAAGCTAGTATACTATGTTGATTTGTGTATCTTTGGTTGTGATGTGTTTGCCCATATACCTAAAGACAAAAGTTCCAAAGTTAACCCAAATTCAAAGAAATGTGTTTTTTTAACTATAATAATACAGTTATCCCACAGGATTAGAGCAATTGGTAATGACTAATTGAAATGAGAAATTGTAAATGGGAGATCACGAACTCCCTCATAAATACTTTTTACATATCCATAGCTCTAAAAACATCTAGGCTTCTAATTATTTTACAAGAGAAAAGATTATAAACCAAAAAAAATAATTCCAATTAATATAATACTTATTAATTTAATAATATTTAAATACAAATAATATATAATGAAATGCTACTCTCCAATGTTTTTTTAAATAATATATAAAAGTTACTCTCTAATGTTTTTTTTTAACAATGTGGCCTCATTTCCAATACCAAACACATCTCGAATATCAAATTACTTGAATTATTTTTATTAATTTAAAATATTTCCTTCCGTTAAAGAATACAATATGATTATACAAAGAATCGTTACCAGAGATTAACACAAACATAATAAATCCCTTTGAAATTTTAATCTCCTATTTTATATTTTTTCGGTATAGATCCAAATTCTAGTCTTTATTAAGCGCCGAGAGGGATCAAATCTTCCAGATGAAAACCTCTATAAGGATTGGTGTGTCCTATATATAGCCATTGATTTGATTCAAACTAAAAGAAACATCTTTTTATTTAAGGTGGACATATAATATTTTATTATTAATATTTAATATTATTTATGGCCGATGAATAATATTTTTTATTATTTTATAAATGGTTTTAAAACCATGTGCAAGGTCCTCCTAAAACCACGGGTTGTTTAGGAGGCCTTGTATATGGTCTTAAAACCATTTGCAAGGCCCTAGTAAACATTTACAATAAAACCATGGGTTGTTTAGGAGGCCTTGCACATGGTTTTAAAACCATTTGTAAGGCCCTCCTAAACCATGTACAATAAAAGCATGGGTTGTTTATGAGCCCTTGCACATGGTTTTAAAAATCATGTGCAAGGCCAACATTTTTTTGCGGATAATTCAATTTTTTATTTTTTATTATTTTGTTAGGTAGGAACATTACAACATCTCCCCCATATTGGGTTGTTTTACCCATAATTAAATATTTAATTCTGTATTGTTTTGTTAGGTAAGAACATTACAACATATCCTCATATTAAGTTGTTTTTGTGGCCCACATTTATTTTGGCGGATAATTAAAATTTTTATTTTTTATTATTTTGTTAGGTAAGAACATTACAACATATCCTCATATTAGGTTGTTTTTGTGGTCCACATTTATTTTGGCGGATAATTAAAATTTTTATTTTTTATTATTTTGTTAGTAACAAACTTTACAAGATACGTTACAAGATCTCCCTCATACTGGGTTGTAGAAGCGCCTCTCAACGCAATGAGGTGTATTTATACTTGAACAATCTTACTTCCTGGGTGACCAATGATTTTAGTGGCAAATGTAAAAGTAAAAAAAATGAAATTAATAACTATAAATATCTATTTTTCAAAGGTATAATAAAAAATGGAATTAATTAGTCATAATTAAATTTTGATATTTAAGTGACCATAAAAACTAACATGCTCTTATGAAATTTGAAATTTGAATATTACTGTATCTTAATTTGCATTTTCATTTACCTTAATACCCTTGAGTTTGCATTTTATTATTTTGAGATTTAAAAAAAAATAAAAAAAATAAATAGATAAGCTGAGCTTCAAGTCCTTGCCTTAAACTATAAGGTTCAAGCTGAAAGGGGATCCCTTGCTTGGTTCAAGGCTTTTGTAAAAAGGTTCAAAGATAAAGGCTTCTGGGATGGAAGGTTCAAGGCAAAAGGTAACATATCAGAGGTTAGCATTCCAGAGTACATGCACATAAGCAAGATATAATAAACTGAAATTGTAACGTTAATTCGTGAGTATAAACTTTAGTGAGTGTTTGCCAACTGTGACTATGACATAGAGTACGTACAATGCTGCATAGGGTTTAGAGAAATATGTCCTTCCACAAGAGTATAATGGATTTACTTATGTGGGCAACGTCCTTTTTGAATTTGTTTTTAAAAGTAAAATCATTATTAATATTTTTTACTCTTTGATAAAGATAAAAGACTATGTAATTGAATAAGAAATTAGTATATAACCAGTCAGATAATTAAATCAATTCAAAACTATCCCTCTTATATATATATTACTTAAAACTAATAATTCATTGCATAGGAAATAATCAGATTTCAAGAAAAGAAAATCGTATATGCTCTATTTTTCCATTGCACTAGGAATCTGCATATATTGTCTTATGCTTATGCGTTTCCAATTGAAATGACATTAACATTGTTGAAGTGCACTTGCCCTATTGGTATGCATGAAATAACCGAATAAACATTCATATTAATACAAGTTTATTAACATTCCATGTATATATTTATTTCTAGATTTGAATTTAAGTTTCTGATAGAAAAAATAACCAAAATAAACATCCACATTAATACAAATTTATTAACATTCAATGCATATATCCATTTCTAGATTTGAATTTAAGTTTATGATCAAAAAACATTTGAAACATTCAAATTAATACAAATTTACTAACATTTTATGCAATATCCAAATTTAGATTTGAATTCAAGTTTATGATGAGAAAAAATATATTTGAAGTATGTTTATCATTAAACTCAACCTAAACAATTCAATTCTTATAATGACAATTATATACACAAAGAACTGGTAGAAACAAAGAATTGACAATCAATAGCCAGCCTATAAGACGATAGTTGGGCAACAGGCCTTTGGATGTTATGGAGCTTGAGACACAGCTTCCCTAGCATTAAAGCTTGAGGCTGGTTATATTTCGCACAAAGGATCCAAGCAGCTTGAGACACAACTGCCCTCTCATTAAAGCTTGAGGCTAGTTAATTCCCCCACAAAGAATTAGTCAAACGTGATATTTTTTATTGGTGTTGTGTGCAGTACTTGGAGAATTGGATACCTCAAAAGATTGGAATCATTTACAATTATAGGTATGGAGAACTTGGAGACTGGATACATCAAAATATTGGAATCATTTACAATTAAAGGTGCAGATGGAGTGTCAAATCAATTGTTCCTAGCCAGTCTGAAGAGATTACAACTCATGAGGGATTCCTATTCCAACCAAGTGTGTTCTAGATATCGCGTCCACTTCAAACCAACTACAAATTGGTGACTTCATTGATACCATGCAGTTTTGATAACACAACTGCCAAGAAGTAAAGAGAAGTGTAGTGGAAGAGAATAAAGAAACTCAAAAGAAAATGTTCAGGCGACCAAAAAGTTCAGAGATTCTAGAACGCACCGAGATCGACCTCGTTGTTTACACAAGTAAAACGCGAATGTGAATATGATGGTTGTGAGAGGTTATTTGCACATGTAAAAAATAAACATTGAAACTCCTACAATACTAATTTACAAATAGCACCTCATTTGGATTGATTGGATATGAGAGAAGTGTTATCCATTCACTGAATGAGAAAAATGCAGTAGAAACGACTGCATGTGATCTGCATTAGTTGAAGAACCAAGAAACATTGTGATATAAAGAATGCAATGAATCTTTGTCAAGGAGATGTGTAAACAGTTTCTACAGTTGGTGGATGCCTAACATTTATAGAGTCAAAAGTGTTGAATAATCTTGGATTACATTGTAAATAATATTTCAGTTATTAGTTAGTAAATTCTAGTTAATAATTTTGTTATCAAACTGTAGATAACTGTTTTGATTTCCTTTATATGTAGTACTCATCTACTTAATAAGATAACCGACTGTGTAAGTGGTATCAGAGCAAGGCAGCCAAGCATTGATGAGAAAGACTTGGTGAGAGAGAAGGAGCTCGCAAATGAGCTATCACCAAGAAAGGAGAGTCGCTTAGTAAAGATTGTGGAAGAAAGACACATAAAGAGGAGACTGCAGGTAAATTGTTTCAGTAATTGTTTAGAAGAATAATATTCTTATCTTTTAAGAAGAAGAAAAAAAGGAAGAGATGGACCATTTATATTTGAGTGCAATGGTTTCTTTAAATTAATCATCAAATGTTTGGAGAATTCTTTTTAGAAAATAAAGTTTTTAAATAGCCATTTATATATGACGGCAAGGTTTTTTAATAAGATTTTTTTGAACATGGCCTGAGAGGAAAATAATATATCATACTGTAATTTGTACACAAAAAATTACTACACATTAAATTTCAATGAATTCTTTAATTTCAAGTGTTGGAGTAGTTTTGTCTTTGGAAAAGAAAATTATCATGAATGGTTTAGTAAAGTTGAAAATACCCTTATTTTTAATGACATGTGGGATGGAATTTGTGAAAATGAGAATTTTAAAGATAAGAAAGATGGAGATGCAGTAGATGAAGTGGATAAAAGTACCACCTACTAATACCAATAAGTGAAGAAGCAAGTAGACATTTAGTTTCTAGCAAAAGTGTTTGAGAAACATTAAAGAAACTAAAAGATTTGTATGATTCACATTCTGAGCTTGAAATCATACAATTGTTGATGAAGTTAATAAACTTAGAATTAAAAGGTAATGATCTAATGAAACTTGCTTATGAAATTAGAACTATTTTCCATGATATTGATGCAATGGGTGTAAAAGTTTACATTCAACTTACTGCATTTATTAAATCTCTATGTCCTACCTATACTCCCTATTTAGAATTACTTCAAGCTAGTGGCCAAATGAAAGCTATGACCTTTGAAACACTTGTTGAGAAAATTGTAGAAAGAGCAAAAACATTTGGGAAGAAGGAGTCTAAACCCAATGAAGAAACTTTGTCTCTTGCACAGAAAGGACACAAATCAAAAGAAGAATTTACAAAGGATGAAAATAGAAGCAGAGGTCGAGGTAGAGGACAAAGAGGATAGTACAGAGGAAGGGGGGGAAGATTTAATCGAGGAGAGAAACAATGTTATAGATGTGGAAAAACTGGTCATACTGCCAGTTATTGTAGAATTTCTTGGGAGAAGTTTGTTAACAAGAAATAACAAATACAAGATAAAGGAAACGAGAAAGGTAACCCTCCTGAATCTGCACATTGTAATCCTGGAATTGAAGAAGCCGTTAGTACTTTGTTTTCTTGGAATGACATTTGAATATTAGATACTGGAGCCACATGCCATATGACATTTAGAAAAGACTTATTTGATACATTGAATAATCAAATCGATGGGGTAGTACATTTGGAAGATAAGTCTCAGTTAAAACCTTCAGGTTTTGGATTCGTTAGACTTAAATTATCATGAATTGCTGGTTACATACTTACTGATGTTCTTTATGTTCCACAATTGAAGAGAAATCTAATATCTCTTGTGAAAATTAGACAACAAGATCATTCAATACATATGTTTGATGGTATTATTGAGATTAGAAGAATTTACGACAATGTGTTTGTAATGACTAGAGTGGAAGACAACAAAATTTTAAAGTTGAATGGTACCTCATCCAATTCACAAAATTCTACAAATTTGACTCAACATAATAGTAATTTATCTTCCAGCTTGTTATGGCATGCTAGATTTGGTCATATTAATTATGATAGTCTCAGAATTATGAAACATAAAGGAGTTCAAGGGCTTCCTACTATTCCAAGACAATTTTCCCCATGTGATGCTTGTATCTTAGGCAAGTACAGCAAACAACCTTTTCGTGATTCTATGTTTTGAGCTTCAAGAAAGCTTGGTATTATTCACTCATATTTATGTGGGCCCATGCATGTTCCAACAGGAAATGGTAACAAATATATAATGACTTTCATTGATGAATTTACAAGGATGTGTTGGGTTTATTTATTAAAATAAAAATCTCAAACTTTTGATATATTCAGAAATTTTCATTTGTGGATTAAAAATGAAGCTCGGCTCAATATTGGAACCCTTCAAACTAATAATGGTCGTGAATATACATCTCAAGATTTTGAAAAATATTTGCAGGAGAATGATATTAAACATCAAACCACTATTGCTTACAATCCACAACAAAATGGTGTGGCAGAATGTATGAATAGGACACTGTTGAATATGGTAAGATCAATGATGTTTTTTAAGAATGCCAAATTAATTATTTTGGGGAGAAGCAGTTATTTGTGCTATCTACATTAAGAATATATGTCCTTTTGTTGCACTATAAAACAAAACACCTTATGAAATGTGGCATGGCCATCTTCCAACTGTCAAGCATTTTAGAATTTTCGGTTCCACATGTTATGCTTTGATTCCTGAGCAACAAAGACATAAGTTGGGAGAAAGACGTCAAAAGTGTATTTTTTTGGGATATTCTAATACTTCTAAAGATTATATATTGTATGATGAAGATAACACGAAGTTTATTGTTTCTAGAGATGCTACATTTCTTGAATTTGAGAAAGATGCACTCACTATTGATAAACAACTTTCTTAGCTTGATATGTTTCATTATAAAAAAATCTATCATGAAATGGATAATGAATTTCCAAATCTTCAAGGGGGGATTCCTGTTCTAAGTCAATTTTAGGAATTTCCTTCTATAGCAACAAGTTCTTCTAATGCACAAACTGATGATTCTAATGCATAAGTAGATTAAATAAAGGGTGAGATAGTTGATGATATTGTTAATGGAATGGATAAATTAAGTCTCATAGATAGTGAAAAACCTGCTCTTGAAGAAGAAACATAGCAAACACCACAACAAGAAGTTCATAGATCAATATAGACTAAGAAATTTCCAAAAATGTATGATGATTTTGTCACATTAGATTGTGAATTAAACTTGTATGCTTTTGATGAACCTGCATATTTTCAAGAAGGAGCAACTAGAGATGTATGGAAAAGTGCAATGCAAAGAGAGTATGATGCTCTCATAAAAAATGGAACTTGGAGGCTTGTGGACCCTCAAATTGGAACCAAACCTATTGGTTGCAAGTGGATATATAAGAACAAGTTTAAAGCAGATGGCTCACTTGAAAAACACAAAGCGAGACTTGTAGAAAAAAGGGTATGCATAGAAAGAAGGTGTTGATTACACAGAAACATTTGCTCCTACATCTGAATGGGACATGATTTGAACTCTGTTTTCATTAGTAGCACAAAAATGATGGAAAATACATCATATAGATGTTAAAACCACCTTCTTGAATGGAGACTTGAAAGAATATTTTTATATGGATCAACCTGAAGGATTTGCTATCAAAGGTCAAGAACATAAGGCATGCAAATTGGTAAAATATTTATATGGTTTGAAGCAAGCACCTAGAGCATGGTATGAAAAGTTAATTGAACATCTTCTCAAATTGAATTATAAGCATTTCAATCTAGATGACGCAACTTTATTTGTCAAGAAAGTTGGAAGATCGGCAGTATATCTAGTTGTCTATGTGGATGATTTGCTTATCATAGGAAATAATGATGATTATATAGCCTCTATTAAAAAAATTTGAAAAAGGTTTTTGATATGATAGATTTGGGATTATTACATTATTATTTAGGAATTAAAGTAGATAAAAAACCAAAGCACATTTTCATTTCTCAGAAAAAATATGTTGGAGAGTTATTAAAGACATTTGGTATGCAGTATTGTAATCATGCTTCTACACCAATGGAATAGAATCTAAAGCTTACTTCAAATGAAGGTAGCAAATTTGAAGATCCAACAAAGTACATGCAACTTGTTGGAAGTTTAATTTATCTTACTACTACTCGTCCTGACATAACTTTTGTTGTAGGAATACTTTCCAGGTTTATGCGTCATCCCTGTGAAGGTCATTGGAATGCAACAAAACGAGTGCTCAAATATTTAAAAGGAACTCAATCTTATGGCATCAAATATTCTAAAGTTTTAGACTTCCATCTCACTGGTTATTCAGATTTATATTTTGATGGAGATAAAGAGCATGGGGCCTCTACTTCAGGTTATTTGATGAACCCTGGATCAACAACTAGAACATGGAGACCATGAAAGCAATTTGTTCCTGCTAATTCTACAATTGAATACCAATATATTGCAGTAGCTAAAGCCACAAAATAAATTATTTGGCTTCATAAAATACTTGAAGACTTGCAGGAGAAACAAATGATTTCAACACCTCTCTTTGTTGACAACTCTTCTGCAATTCAATTGGCCAATAATCCAAAATTCCATGATCAAACCAAACATATAAACACCAAATATCACTTGATTCGACATCATGTTGAGGCCAAAACCATTCATTTGACACATAGTTCTACTTCAGAGTAAATTGCTGAGTATCTTTACTAAAGCATTGGGTCGTGAAAAGTTTGAAAATTTTAGAATGCAGCTTGGCATGTCAGATGTCCCTTCAGATTAAGGGGGGAATGCTGAATAATCGTCCGAGATTACATTGTAAATAATATTTCAGTTATTAGTTAGTAAATTCTAGTTAATAATCTCGTTATCTAACTGTAGATAATGGTTTTGATTTCCTTTATATGTAATACTCATATACGTAATAAGATATTCATTGCTGAGGTTCTTCACGTCCTGTGTCAAAAAGAAACTTCCTGAGACTCCATTTGACATGTTCTTATACTTACAACTATCTCCTATCTAGTTAGTAAGATGTTAAATCTCAAAAATGTCGAATCTCATCTCAAATTATCATTTGTCAGGACTCTTCGGAGTCAGTTCTCTAGCTTGGACAGGGAATTTAGTTCATGTCGCTATTCCTAAATCAAGGGGAGAGCACGTCAGATGGGATAATTTGTTGAATGTATTACCGCATCCCCAGGGTTTAGGACTGCTTTTCACAGGTCAGTGGAATCTTTATGCTCAATATCATGATTCTAGTAGTCACTTATTTGGTACCTATGGAGGGCTGAGAATTGTTATTCTCACTCTTCTTGGAAGATTTCATCCACAAACTAAAAGTTTATTGGCGATTGATATCGCTCATTATGAGCTCAATTAGCTAAAAATATACTAGGATCCAGATATATATATATATAAGCAAGATCAATTAGTTTATATACATGTTAACTAAAAACATAGACAAGTCATATTTGAAGAATCAAAAGCAATCATAAGCTTTGAAAATATAACCAAAAGGAGTGTTCCCATTAATATACTATAATAGCCACATGAGTCAAGACAATATATGTAAACATTGCACATATACAAAGTGAGTGTGAAAATTGACATGATAGATACATGATATGTAAACAAACAATATACACACTCAACCTCAATACTTTGCATCATTAGATCCTTGAGTTGCAAGAATGGTTTCATTAGACTGCTAGAGAGGATGTGATGTACGAAGGGTATGTCCCATATGAGTACGATATATTATAGTGTGAGTTCCTTGTTAACATGTTCCATTGGAGGAATCCCCTAAATTTGAACATAGATAGAGGATAATTCTTCCATGGACTATTGTGAACTTGATTTCCTAGCAACAAACTGAGTGATTTCACACAGGATAGATTTATGGATGATTCTGAAAATTTTCATTGTAGAGTTTATGTGGAAGCATGTTAGTCTTTCCCTAAGGCAGAATGTGTGGGAAGAATGTGAATGTGTGGCCCTATGTTTTGTCTTTTTAGAAAACTCCCAATGACCCAATGTTGAACTCATGCTTAACATGAGAAAAAGGGTATCAAAATATTTTTCCATTGACACACCTATACATACCTTATCAACCTCAACACATTTTTACCCTTAAATATGTTGACCTTGACATTGGCTGTAATGCCTCAGTTTTAACCCCGCTTGCATTAAATATACATGATACTTATATTGTAAATAATCATGGTGCAGAGCTAAAGGCCAAGGCCCCACCATCGATTTGGTTATGTTATGTTTTGGATTGGAATGGTCACCGATGGTATATCGGGACATACGACATATATTAAATTGTGACATCATGTAAATGTGCACTTTAATTAAATAACCCAACCAGCTATGTTCACTGCAACTAAGTTGAGAAGGGGCATGATTCCAAAGGATAAGGAATGGGAATGTTGAACATTGAATCATGGGGGAAAATCTATGTGTCACCACTCTCTTTTTGTCTCCTTAAAACACCACCTTAGTTTTCTGTTGGGAGTAGGGATAGCGATTGGCTGGCAGGAAAACCACCACCATGCTCACGCCTGCACTCACTCTCCACGATGTGCCTTCTGGGTAGCGGATGGTCTGCCCACTATGCTGATCGCGAGTTTGTTCATCTCCCCTCACACGGGCTGAGATAAAAGGTATTACCATCCATTGTGTTGGGGTTCGCCTTCCCCCTCTCACGGGATTGTCGATCTGTGGTTGTGTTCCTCCCACCCACGCAGAGAACTGATTTCTTTCCTCCACGCATTATTGGACTGTGTTTTTGTTCCAACCTTCATGGTGGATCATGAGCTGAAGACTACTACTCTATTGCTGGGTCGTGATCGTAATTTTCTTCCACATTTTGTTTAGCTGTGTATTTTTCCATCACACATAATTTGGGAGTTTTGTTCTTTTCCCATTTTCTGCCTGAGCAATTTCTCCATCGATTGCACCAAGGATCGAGTGATGTGGGTTCATAGTCATTTGTGGGATGCTGTTTGCCCACGATTTGCTTAGCTGTGTTTTCCATTTTTGTGGTGGTATCACTTGAATAATTGATGTAAGTTCCTATGTTCTGGTTGACTGTGTTTTTCCCTTGTAAAAGCTGTTTAGCTGTTTGGCTGCTTGCATGCAGTGGTTTTTTCCTTGGACTGCATTGGAGTGGTGAATGAGGGCCTGAGGTGCTTGATAAACCTGGTGGGTTGAGAACCGTACATACAGAGCTACTGAGCTAGATTTCTTCTCCACAACCCCTGAATAGCACTAGAAGGGAGATCAGGGTCTAAGGGACTGTGTTGTAGAGAAGGGACTGATTTCCTTGTGTTGGGTGTGTGTGTGTGTTCTAGAAGCCAGGATGGTTCTGGTGTTGGTGTCTGTAGCTCTTCAATGAGATCACCAGCTTAGCATTAGCCTTTCCCAGCTCTTGGATGGCCTGATAAACCCAACTTGGTTGGCTTGGCTGATCTGATGTTCGCCTGCTAAACCCAACTGTGTTGGCTTGGCTGAACTGTATACCCTTGTGGTGTGGTTATTCTAGGCTATGTGTAAGCCTGTTAAGTTCCTTATTCCTTGGGGAATCATGCCCAGCTCGGGGGTGGCAGTGTTGCTGAGAGAGTAAGGAGCACGCGAGACTACGGTTGGGTGGAACGTTGCAGCGACGTAGTAGGTTGTGGAACAAGTTCTTAATAAGATAAGTATTCTTGCCTAACTTGTGTCTGCAATTATATTTACCATTGATGAATGATGATATACATGTTAAATGTTGATCTGTATATGCATGAATGTTGATTGATATGTTTTTATTCCATTGTTTATATGAATGATTATGCTTCGTAAAATGTTTTTATGTTTTTAGTATCATGCTTCAGCAGTATATGTATGTATGTCCATGTTCATGGGGCTAGATGCCCGGATGAGTTGATGTATCATAGCGTCCTCTTCACCGGTCGGAGGGTCGGGGATGTTACATTAGCTAATAGATATAGCATATCTTCATATATATGTTGATCTCCTCTAAGTTACATTTCACCTAATTAAGTTTCATCTAAGCAAGGACGTGTTCTAACTTAGCAAGATTTGTGTGTCTCTAACTCATTTTAGAAAATTGATATTACAAGACAATAAGTCATTTTTGCATCCAAAATAGTTTTGTTATGATTTTTATTTATTTTTAGCCTTGCCTCTATAATAATGTGAAGAAAATCTATACAAGGTTGTGTTTCCTACAACATATCTAAACCAACCAACATTAAGCAAGGCCTCTATATTCCCCTTCCCATTTATTATGCCCATGGGAATTTGTCTTTGTGGATTTCCTACCATCTAGTCAACCATGTGCCATGGCTCTAATTAGATTTCCTTATGATTTGCACTTATTAGTTTTCTTTTCAGTATTTTCAAATAAAATTTCAAAAATTATAAAAAGTCTTAGTTTTTTCGACGCTTAGTTTTAATTTCATTAGCTTACATTTACAAAAAGAAAAGAATTTTGGTTTAAGTAGTTGTATTTTGCTTTGGAATTTGCTTCATACATCATTTTTACTTTTCTTATCGAGTCTATAACATCACAGTCCTTCACGCCACTTACCCTTTGACTAAGAATGACCCTTAAAATAAACGATATAATTCAAAATATACTAGTAAGTTTTATTTTATAGGGTCATACACCAGCTAGCTTAGGCTAGAATTGTGGGATAGGGAGTTTAAACTCCCCACAAGTACTTAAATTCAGACGTAATTGGCCAATCGATAAGTAAACCCTTTCCTATGTTGGTTGTATCTAGGAAGCTCCTCTCAAATGGGAGTTAAGCACGAGGCCGTGTGGAGGCTTGGACTGAGGAGATAACCCTCAGATTCCTTGTCAAAGCATAGACCAAGGTTTTTGCGCATATGGGGAATCTGTCCTAGATAGATTTTTGGGATTTGCTACCCTTCCCATGCATACAAACCAGGCTTGCGACTGCCCCCCCAGTCTGTCAATATAGTTAAGGTAGCCTATAGTCTCTCAGACATCTAGGGTTCATACACAGGTACACCGAAAGGCTATTTCTGGTTGACCTTGGATAGGCTTGGAAGGTAACCCTTGCAGAAAGTGTGGGAGGGTGGTGGGTGATTCCTCTTCTTGTGCCTAAGAACATCTGCAAGGACGCCAAGTAACCGTCTCTCAACTTTCTTTTGGAAAGCATATCTTATACCCTTTGTGATTGTTGAAAGACTTTAGGAAATTTTGTAGTGATTGAATTGTGGTTTGTTTGTGTTTAGCCGACCTTAGGGTGTGAAGAGTCAAATTTTCAATCATGGAGGACCAACCTTTCAGATGGTCAAGAAGGTTACAAAACCTTCCCCCGCTCACTACAGTGGAGCCTCCACCGCCCCCTCAAAGGCGAAGATTAGACACAGACGGTTCTTTTGAGCCTGTAGGAATTAGTGAAGTTCCAGGTGAACCAGAACTTAGGACAAACCAGGTTGATACAACCCCAGTAGAGATAGGATACTTGCAGGATGACGAGTTTGCGAGAAACTTTAATTCACCTCTTACTAACCTAAATGATCCAGTGATCGTCTAGGTTCATCCATTCAATTCACCTGTGATCGGTGTTCTTATGGGCACGTTAATGTCTAGTGTAGGAGAAAGTTCTTCTACCTGCACCTCAGCTGCTCTGGCTGAAGGGGTACCACCTCCCCTGGGGTGCCCCTAGAGCAAACATACCTACTACTCCTTTAACTCCATCTAGTCAGGTGGTTCGACCACTGGCTTCAACAAATGTAGTAGGCACTTCTGGTGGGGTGGTCACTGGGATCCCTAGTGTATCTCCTGCCTCAACTTCTTTTACACACACTGCCCAGAGTGGTCCAGTGGGATCCTCTTCATTTTTCCAGGGTTTTCCTTGGAATGGGGGGCACATTCCCCCATACTCTCCATATGTAGGTCCCACACCTACCTATGTAGGGGTGCAGTTTGGAAACACTAACCCTTATGGTCAAGGTTTTCAAACGCCGGTTTTGGCTCCTTTTACAAACTCTCCTTTCTCTCTTTTTAGTGGAGGGATACCTGCTCCTGTTTTCCAAAATCTAGTTTCATCTGGAGCAGCTCAAACCACATACACTGCACCACATATGAACAGTCCACTGACTTATGGGTGGAATCCTTTCCAAAGTGGTCCGACTGCCTCGCAACCGATAGCTGGGGGCAACCTCGCATGTACTTTTGGGAACCAGGGGCAAGTACTTCTACTTCCCAAGATCGTACTTTTCAAGCTCCGGTCAGACCCAAACTTTCGTTCCTGGCAACTTTGAACTTGCCAGACTTGGCCAAGTTAATGAATGACCCGGTGAAACATGATGCCACCTGTCTACATGTCCCTACCAAACTTCCCTTGGATATTCCAAAATTTGAAGGCAAAGTTGGTGAAGACCCATGGGCTCATATCACCACTTTTCACGTGTGGTGCTCTTCCAACTCACCGAATGATGACACCATTTGGTCGAGGTTGTTCCAGAGAACTCTTACTAGTTCCGCAACAAAGTGGTACATTGAACTGCCCTCTGCTGCGTTTGATAGTTTTTGGGACTTAGCTGATATGTTCCTTAACCATTTCCAACTTCCTATCCAGTACGACGCTGATACAAACTTATTGTCCACCTTTTGACAGGACAAAGCCACTCACATTTTGGATCATATCCAAGAATGGTGAAGGTGGAAAAGGCTCATTAAGGCCACTATCCCTCTCGAGTTTTTGTTAGAATGGTTCCTTAAATCCTTATTGCCATATATATATAAGGATGTATCCACTTCAGGAATAAATAATGAGGAAGAGGCTATCCTCAGGGCCCAATAGTTAGATTTGATATATTCTCAGTCTAGGATTCTATATGAAATCATCCCTGATGCACTGAGACCAACCCATAGTGTCAAAAAACCTAAGCCTGGACCCCATGCCGATGGTGTGGTTGGTTCAGTGAAATCTCCCACTGTAGAATATTTAGCTAAACAACTCCATGAGTTGTTTGTCAAACAATCTACAGCTGAGGCAACAACGGCTACTCCCTCACCCCATAATGCAAATTTTTTTGCACAATCCTCCCAGAAGGGAAATCAGCAGCCCGGTGGGAAAAAGAAAAAGGGGAAGAAAGGTGAGGGAAACCAAAACAAGCCAAAACCCACAAACAATGCTAATGGTGGCAAAAAAGAGAAGAAGAAGGTGAAGTTTCCATGTAAGTTGTGCCAAGAAGATCACCTAACCCATCAATTTCCCCTTATTGACCTAGCTCAGAAGCTGCTAAAAGGCCAACAACCGGCTGTCTTGAAGGATCATTTTCCCCAAGGATAGAATTCTACTTCAGCTTCAAATGTAGCAAGGGGCACCCAAAATGCTCCTTACCCAAATTATATCAACGTGGTTCGATTCCAGACTTTACTCTAGACTAGGAACAAGAACTATGAGATTGAGGCTCCAGAGAAGGGTAAGTCTATAGGTGAAACTTCTAACCCTCTCACAATTGAAAAACCTGTCGAAACTATGTTGAAGATACCAAAGGGTGTCTTTAAGAAAACTTTGCACAATCCTAATGCTAGGGCTGCAGCCAACTACTATGTATTTGAAGATTTATCCTAGACCCCTTGTGCGATGTCGGCTTTAGAGGTGTTACCGATTTGTCCCACCCAATGAGATGCACTCTTAGAAGCCTTAGGTAGTATGGATTCGTCGAGCCTCATGGAGAAATTTAATTTGTCTGATGTCAAAATTTGCCTACCTTATCATGTGGCCTTATCGATAGATGTCATCCATGGTGGAAAAACCATTGGAAGGGCAGTTGTCGATGAGGGAGCTTCCACATGTGTCATGTCCTTGTCTTGCTGGAAGGCTCTTGGATCTCCAGAGCTAGTTCCATCGAACACCCTACTTACTGCCTTCGACGGAAGGTCATTTCATCCACATGGTATCCTACCAGCTTTCGAAATAAAGTTGGCAGGCCTAGGAAGTGTCTTTTGAGGTAGAGGTGATTGATGCACCTTTGGATTATAACTTTCTCCTGGGGAGAAGTTGGACTTATGCCATGTCTGCTATTGCATCGATCGTACTTCGGGTAGTAGTGTTTGTTATAGCGGATTTCACCACACTAGGTGAATCACACATTGTATGGCCTTCCCCTGTCCCGCTGCAGACTCATTAGCCCCTATGGACCAATTGTTGTCTTTTGATGTATCATTGACCATCCCTAAAAACATTAGAAAAATGATATACGGGGCATTTTCCCCGATAACCGCGTACATACGTGGATATTCCCTCTATAGTTGCGTACATCGGGATGTGTGCATAATCCAAAATCCTTTGGAGCGTTCCTTGACTTGGATCCGACTCATATGACTCCTGGCCTTCCAAATGCCTTGAGATCGCACGGATTCGACCTTTCAGTATCCATTTGAAAAGCTATATAAGGAACCCATTGAGACATTGAAAGCATAAGAGAGAATTGCGAGTATCGAAACTATAGTCCATTGTTGCCAGAACTTATGCTTGAGTCTACATCCCTTTGTCCCTTGGAGCACTATTGTGTTCTTCCCAAGCTTGCCTTTT
>LPNX010447780.1:99245-136639 GCA_001517045.1 Pseudotsuga menziesii
GTTTCCACACGAAGGGAAGTTGGTTACTGTTGACCAACTCAGTTTTACTTGAAAGGGCCGCATGGAAACTAATGAGTCCGCCATGCCATTGGTTTATCGGGTTAAACCTGCTTCAAAGAGCTTAGGGGCTGGAATGTATGCATCATTGATGGGCACATTCGTTTTTCCAACTCCGATTAATTATTTAGGTTCTACTAGTGTAGGGAAGTCTATTGCAGTGGTTGTCGATAGAACATATCCTTGGGTTCTTCCTTCCCACCATGAACTTGAAGTTCCCTTATCGGTAGTGGAAGTAGCTTATCAATCTATCGTTCATACCGCTGTTGATCCCATTCCAGTCCCTCTCACAATCTTAGAGGAGCTGGAAGAAGCCTATCTTCCTGCTTGGGAAGAGAACTCTTTACATACTGGACATAGATATGGTTTTGCCTTCCGATAGCCATTCTGGAAGCTATGTGCGGAAGAGATAAGATCTACGAAGATCTTCACCATCGATCCTATTTTCTTCCAGAATTAAGCAGGATTGAGAACCAAGAGTTCCATATGAGACTGGCAGGTGATGCTGATACACCCATTAATCCCTTACCTAGGGAAGGAATTTTTGCTAAGGGGAATATAGCAAACATTTTCGCTACTATTACTATCAACATCTCTGCAAACCCAAATGTTATGGAAAATGTACACATCGGTGCAAACTGCTCTCCAGAGGAGATTGCGAGCTATACAACCTTGTTTAAGGAATTATGCGACGTGTTTTCCTGGTCATATGAGGAGATTCCAGGCATAGATCCATCAATAGTCGAGCATGAAATCTGAACATATCCTGATTCCAAACCCGTTCGACAAAAACTTAGACCTGCCAATCCGCATAAAGCGACAGCTGTTAAGGCTGAAGTTGAAAAACTACTGAAGTCCAGTTTCATTTACTTGATAGCTTTGAAAGAATGGGTATCCAACCCCGTTCCTGTCGACAAAAAGCACGGGACAATACATGTTTGTACTGACTTTCACGATCTAAACAAAGCCTGTCTTAAGGATAACTACCCCACACCATTCATAGATCAAACAAATCCTGTCCTAAGGATAACTACCCCACACCATTCATAGATCAAATCATTGATGCTTGTGTGGGGAGTGAAGTCTTTTCATTTATGGATGGTTTCTCTGGGTATAATCAAATTCAAATTAAACTGGAAGACCAACATAAAACAACTTTCATCTGTCTTGGGGTACATTTGCATGCAAGAAAATTCCTTTTGGATTGAAAAATGTAGGGGCTACCTTTCAGTGGGCAATAAATTTTTCCTTTCATGACATTAAATCTATTTTCAAACCCTACCTTGATGATCTGCCAGCACATTCTCGTAAGACGATCGATCACCCAAATCACTTGTGTTTAATCTTCGAACGATGCAAATAATACAAAATTCGCTAGAATCCCCACAAGTGCATTTTCTGTGTCGAGTCAGGGAGACTGCTCAGATTCATTGTTTCTAACAAAGGTATTCAGGTGGATCCTTTGAAAGTTGAGGCCATAGTAAATCTGCTTCCTCCTCGTTCCATCAGGAAGCTTCAAAGCCTACAAGGGAAGTCCAATTTCCTTCGATGTTTTATCGTAAATTATGCCAATATCACTAAAGGTTTCATGCGTCTATTGAATCAGGACACCCCATTTGTATGGGATGAAATCACACAGCTTGCGTTCGAGGCATTAAAGAAAGCTTTGTTGTCGGCACCATTACTACGCCTGCTAGATTACTCTCATGATTTTATATTGTATCTGGCTACATTCGAGTCGACCATAGGGGTAGTACTAGTCCAAGAGGATGATAAGCTCTAAGAGCATGTCGTCTACTATCTTAGCTATGCTTTAGCTAGCCCTGAACTTAGGTATTCCCACATTGAGAATTTTGGCATGAGCAGTTGTGTATGCTGTTCAGAGGTTGCGTCATTACATCTTACTGAGGACCACGATGATAGTGTCAGATGTTAATCCTTTCCAATACGTTTTGTCTCGATGGATAGTTGGAGGAAAATTCAACAAATGGATAGTCATTCTCTAGGAGTTTGACTTAGATTTCCAATCGCCAAATCCAAAAAATCCTTAGTTTTTGTTGAGCTCATCGTAGAATTTTCGGTTGAGGAAGATGTAGCCATTGAAGAAGACTCATTCCTAGATGAGCACATATTTTTGATTTCCACCTCTGACCCTTGGTATGGAGATATACTTGTCTATCTCCAGACTCTGAAGTGCCCTGCAGCCTTTTTGTGGGAAGAATGGCCAAACTACGCTTAAATGCAAAAATCTACCTAATTATTGGAGATACTTTATATCGTAGGGGGTAGATTTTGTTTTGCATCGATGTCTTACCCACGAAGAAGCCGAGACTATCCTAAATGATGTCCATAGTGGAGCGTGTGGGGGTCATTTATTTGGGTTAGAAATGGCCCAGAAGATCTTACGTGCTGGTTATTTCTAGCCCACGATCTTTAAATATTGTGTGGAATCTGTGAAGTGCTGTCATCCTTGTCAGCTTTACACCAGAAATATGCGGTCACATCCTGCTCCGTTATTTTCCATCATCTCAGTGGGCCCCTTCATGAAGTGGGGGATAGATTACGTGACGCACAAATCAGTCTCGGTTGGGGGGCACAAACACATCATTTCCGCTGTAGATTACTTCACGAAGTGGGCAGAGGAAATTCCCACCTATAAAGCTGACAGGGAAACTACAACTTTTTTCGTTTTCAACCAAATTATCGCGCGGTTCGGTATTCCTAATGAGATTGTCAATGACCATGGAAGTCACTTCCAAAATAGTATGATGACTGAATTGACCACTATGCTAGGGTTTAAACAATAACATTCATATTCTTTCTACCCTCAAGCGAATGGTCAATTCGAGGCTGTAAATAAAGCCTTGAAGACTGTTCTCAAGCGCACTATTAATGCAACCCATTCCAATTGGCACATCATGTTGTATCCTACACTTTGGGCTTATCGAACCAATGTGAAAACTGCCACAGGGTTTTCTCCATCCCAACTCGTTCACGGAGTGGAAGCAGTAACCCCGGTTGAATGTGAAATCCCATCTTTAAAGATTTCTATTCATGTGCTACCTGATACGACTGAGCTGGAAGAATGGTTGTTACACTTAGAAGATCTAGATGAATAGCATAGAGATGCGCTGACAACAATCAAAGCTCATAAAAATAGGGTAAAAAATCAGTATGATAAATCGATCAAACCTAGGATTTTTTTTTGAAGGGGAGCTTGTCTTGCTTTGGGATCAAGACAAAGAACCCCTGGGGGCAAGGGAATTCAGGTCTATGTGGTTAGGACCTTATGTCGTGTCAAAATTTTTGAATAAAGGTGCATATGAATTAACTGATTTCGAGGTAAATAAACTACCTGAGCCTAGAAATGGGCTCTACCTCAAAAAGTACTATGCTTAGGCTTAGCACTTTTTTGTATTTTTATTGTATGTAACTTTATGTACAATAGTTCGTCGGTTTGTGTTCTTATATTATCTGTTGGTTGTTACAGATGTCTTTTGAGTGGTTCGTAGGTTTTGCAGATGGTGCTAGTTGCCACACTTGCAACCTGGCTTCAGCCGCATGGGTTATTTACTCACCCTCAGGACAGCTAATTGCCTATGGAGGCACTTGTCTAGTAGGTCCTGCTACCAATAATGTGGTCGAGTACAAGGCCGTTATTGAGCTGTTATGGGATGCCTTGTCATAAGGAATTACCCACCTGGAAGTCAGGATTGACTCTCAACTGGTATTTTCCCAGCTCAATCGAGCTTATCAGGTGCGAAACCCTATTCTACTACGTCAGTTTATGCAAGTTAGGTTATTGGAAAGAAATTTTGATTTTATTACATTTAATCATATTCCAAGAAATCAAAATTCATTAACTGATGCATATGCAAATTATATCTTGGATTGGCATTTAACACATATTTCATAAAATTTACAACAGACACATTGAAAAACACATGTAAATAAACCGTCAAAATATATATATGTGAATATCTATCCATATAGATAGGTCGAGTTTGATCCTCAGATCCAGTCATAACTGTATAATATACAAAATATGGATTGTAGTCCATAAAAGTGCTCCTAAGTCTAAGCTTGACCACCCTGGTCATCCTGACCACCCTAAGCATCTTGGTCATCCTGGTCTCGAGCTTCTTCAGGATCTTCGGCTGCAACAACCTCTATGCAAACAAGAACTGCTCTAGATACCCTTCTCATAAGGTGTATCTAGACAGGTGGGATACCAACCACTAACTCCTGCATAACGACATGTATATGCTCAATTTGCAAGGTAGGTACTCTTTGGGTAAGCCTGGCCATATTTCCCTCAAGAACCCTAATCAGACTGTGATCCTCTCCTGCCACTGGTCGCACATACATCGGAGGATGCCCAATAGGGCGAACTGGTCCAATGTCTATATTTTTAAACATTTAGAGGATTAAAACTCTTATACATATGTAGATATCTTTATGACTAAAATTCATAAAAAAATTAAAAAACTTGAAAAAACAAAATACCTGACACTCCCCATGCTCCTCTAGGAGGGAGGACAAGGTCATTATCACCCTGAAAATCCAACCCGACATATGGAAACTGCTCCAGTGCTGGTAGTCGTCACTCCCACCATAGGTAGAATTCATCATCGTACACACTTTGAACCGATCCATCGCCACCCCGGTGGAGGAATATTTCTCCCCATTTACTCATCCTAGGCTGACGGGGAGAGGAAACTGGTAGAGGTACTACAGGACTAAGACCAGACACTCTCTCAAAGAAAAAGGCCACCAATATGCTAGAATAACCAAAGTTTTTTTGTCGGCCTCTCTTGCAGTTAGAGAGTTGCTTCTTCATTATAGGGATAACTCCCGAGCACCAGTCATATAAAGCTCCCTATTGACATTCCACCGCAATTCTCATCTGGTTTCGAGTTGCAATATGAAGTGATGATGATACTGCAACCCTCACTACCATGCTTACCAACACTTGTAATGGAAAGCTGTGAATATGAGCAATAGGGATGCAAGTACCCCTTTTCTGAGTACCAGGCACGCAGTAAGTATCAATGTAGTTCTAATAACTTAGAAGGTCACCACCCCTACTAGTGCCTTCCAAGTTGATTAGAGCCCCCCCATCGTGACAAATTGGATATGAAATAGATGTCTTCCAGTGTAATCTCTAGAATCTCACCTTGCAAGTCAAATGCACCTAGATCATGATCCCAGTAGTTTATCAAAAACTCCAGTAAACGGACATTCGATCGCATAGGTGAGGTACAAAAGAATTTAAGCAACCCACTTTGCCACAAGGCATACACTATGGGGGCACTTCGAAGAGCATATTGGTCCATGTATTCGTGCTCCCTCTCCCTCCACTCCAACACCATGTTTTATCATGTTAACAAGACCATTATCAAACATTAAATTCATGAATTTTTTATTTTTTTTACCCTACATAGCATTTTTATACATTGTGCAGTATACGTGACTGTCCTTTGGACATGTCGCGTATCATACGCAAGTTTCTTTTGAGCAAGCCGCGTATAAAACATGTATACGCGACTGCTTATATGGCATACCCATGTGTACCGCATGATTGCCTTTAAATTGGTTGAAAACATCAATTTTTTCATAAAAACAAAAATTTGCTTGGATGAAATGAAAGAGCATGGAGAGTATATTTACCTGGCACTTGCGGTTTGGAAATTCATCCAACGGTTTGACCACAACGAGCAATTGAAAGTAGAGGTAAAACTTGTCTAAATTGGGTAAAAATGCCAAATGGTGAATTTGATTTCTATTTTTTCACTATTTATAGAAATTATTTAAAAAGTGGGTTTTTTAACCTATAGTTTGTAATTTTTATTAAAATCAAACTAATGCCATGTTATTTTTTACCTAATGAAATAGGTCCAAGGGTATTCAAAGTCGTCTTCAAATCATATAGGGTAGGATTTTGATCATTTATATGCATTTTTGCATTTATACTTAATCCGCTTTACCCCTAGGGCTACTACTTTGACCACGGACTATGGTATTCAACCATTAGTACCTTGTCTATATCATTGTTCTTCCATGGATAGGGCTTTCCTAACATGAGTACCCTAGCTTAGAACACATTTATTGTCTTTTGGTGCTCATGCCACATTTGTCATACGTTCCGGAGAGCCTTCTTAGCTATTTTTCATGCCAAATTGAGCCTCATTTTTTGGTCTCTTTTTACAAGCTATCCCATTTATAAATCTCCCCACCCTTATGGAGTTTCTTTAGGCCCAGGTATAACTCCTCAAAATAGACTTGAATGCCGAGTAAACTTGTTCATTTAGGCTCATTAAGAATATGTGAATGGGCATCCACATTGGTGGTAGGTTATCTCTTTCTCGGACCATGTGGAATAATACGAGAAAGGATCACTCTCTTTTCTGCGGAAATGAGAAGAGTATTCTCAGGCATAGGTTTATCACTTTTCCGGACCTGAGAGACTAAACTTACGCAAAAGGACTACCCGGTATGAGCTTAGTTTTCTCTTTTCATGCTTTGGAGCAAAACATGAAAAAGATTCTGAGTGTACTTTATGTCTTTGTCATGCTTGTTAAACAACAAGAACAAAACATCGAGTTTATTATTGTAAGCCCCATTTCTCGTACTCAAATGGATCTTTCCGAGTGATCTTGATTTCCTTCACACTCGCAAAACTCAAGCTATATGTTGCTTTTGAAGGAGCGCTGGGTAAGTGGTAATTTAACCTTTTTCGAACCTCCCTGACTAAGTACGAAAAAGGTTCATCTTTTCTTCTTCGAAAGTTAAGAGAGTTCTTCTAAGATATGTTTTATACTTTTTCGGCTTTAGGAGACTAAATTGAACGAAAAAGGAACCCCCTGGAGTCTTCTTTGGCATTTTCAGACTCTCTAAATATGAAAACACCAAACGAGCATGTACTAGTTCGGGTTAGTAAAATCCATGAATAAGTGAAATTATCAAGCATTATTCCTTCTTCTCTTCAAGCTTGTCAAAAATGAAGAGAGAGCTGAGTTGAATTTCCTGGAATCGTTAAAATTTAACAGGAAAGATAAGGAAGAAGTTTTCTCTTTGGCTTCCAGTTGGTGGCAACATGTCCTCCTTGAACATAGCACTCTTTGAACTTTTTGAAACTCATGTCTTAGTATACACTTTCAGTTCAGCTATCACTTTGAGTTTCCTACTCCTCCACTTGTCATTTATGCCTGGGGAATCTGATCACGTCTCCTACATGATAGATAAGTCTAGTTTCTCTATTTGCAAAGTTAAAAAGTTTTCTTGGGTCATCTTTGTGTCATGCTCACTGTTCAAGGATCTATCCCTGTTTTCACTTTTTATCCCGATTCCATCATTATCCTATCTGATATCACTTGTGTCTACCTTCCTTTATCCAGTTCCTAGTCACTCTTGTGATCCGTTGGAGGATCTATGGCCTTCCTCATCACAGCATGGTTTCTCATCAGCATTTCCTGAAGACAAAGACCTAGAGTTTTGACGATGGTACCCTAGGATTCACTTTCATCATTGGTGAATTCCTTTGCTTCAGTTGTCAATTGTCACCTATTGATTGACAATCTATTGAGTCCTTTCCATGTTCGACTTCGATACATCTATTCACATGGCCTGGATTGTACTAGTTCCTTTGGATTTTGACGAAGACCTTAGGTTCACATCTATAACCTAAGTTGTGCAAGATTGTGTGTTGGAGCAGAGTCTCGTAGCTACAGGAAAAGCTGCCATTTTGGTGGATGGACAGTTTGGTGAAGACGAAGAGATAAGGTGAAGCTACGATGACGTAGCAGGTTTCTAGCTGCAGAGCAGAGCCAGAAACCGTGACTGATTGAAACAGAGAAGTCAAGGAAGACAACAGTACCTGAGCAGCCAAGAAGAGAGAGCTCAACCACTGCATTGAAGGAAGTGACGAAGACAGGAGGTCTCAGCTACCCTCATAAAGGAAAAGGAGCAACGAGGCCGAGGTAATGAAGACGAAGGATAGAAGACGGGAAGCGGTGCATAGTACCCATGGTCAGCGTCGGGAAGCATGGAAGACTGTAGAGAGTAGTGGTGTGACGGAAAGCGGCTACCCCAAGTACAGATATGCCAACTGTCACAAGTTAGGGTTTGGGTTACTGTTGGGACAGGCCCACAGTGTTGTAATGGCGAGACCTTCGGGCCACCTATAAAAGGATGTAATTTGTATTGTAAAAGGTTGGAATTTTGGGCATTTTAGGCCATCCAGCTAATCAGATTATCAGTAGTCTGTTAGCTTACTGTTATTTTTTATTGTAACAATCCGCAGGGATTGATAGAGAGAGAGAGAGAGAGAGAGAGTATATTGTAAGAAGGCAATATAGAGAAGAGATCTAGGAGAGAAGTGCTCCAGGCTGAGTGCAGAGTTACCTAGAAGATCTCTAGCTGCATATGCGGTGCAGTAGAACTGTGTACCTCTCTCAAGTTATAATATAGAAGCACGATTCTGTGGACGTAACTTCCACCTTGGAAGTGAACCACGTAAAACCAGAGTGTTATGTGTTTGATTCATGTGATTGTATTTACTTGTTATATCTGTCATTCATTACATGAAGTTTGCTTACAGTAAATGTATGTGTATGTTATTCAGTTCATAGCATATTACAAGGATAAATGCAAGTTGAAGTCTTTAAGTATTCTGTATAATATTTTGTCGAAGTTTCACCTAAGACAGTTAAGAGTAGCAGTATAAAACAGATCTGTGTATTGAGTCCTGTAAGTTGAACACGAGTAACGCTAGGTGTGCTGAGTCGCAGCGGTAGGATATCGTAGGGATGCGATATCGCACCATCAGAGGAGCTGTGGTGCGCTGCGGTTAAGGATCGAGTGGAGGAAAGAGATACATGTTGACCGGGGTGCGGCGATGCGATAAGAGTTAGAGCCATTGCGAGTAAGAGGAAATTGCGCATCACAGAGAGGAAAGAGCGGTCTCACGATCTGAGAAGAGCTGCGAGACGCACACAGGATGCCATATAGAACCTGGTCAAGACACTTGAGTCCTTGACCAACCCATTAGGATCACCTCGGGTGAGACTTCAGGCCGCTCCGCGGTCTATCTCCGAAAGGGCCAGTGAGCTAGGGGTGTTGTTGGTTCATTATAGTAAACCCGGGTCTGCCCAGACGACCAACAAATGGTTCCGTTGCCGGTTTTGAACAAACTGAGCACAGATGTTCTATTGGCATCCTACTAGAGACGAAATCAATGAGTGGGTTGTGTCTAATGAGAAAGAGTTTGCTGAATGAGAGAACAAGAGTCCTAGACTGAGTACAGAGGACTGGTTACAAAAACATATCGTTACAGACCTGCATGCGATATTTTTTGCGACCTTTGGAAACGAGCTTTACGACTGGTTATCAAAGTTGACTGATAAGAACATATTCAAGAAGAAAAGAAACATTGTCTGGACACTAGAGCTGATTCAGACCATGAAGAACCTTGATAATCCCATTACGAGGACTGTATACTTCTGGCTTGCGAGTGTGCAGTTGACTAGAGAAAAAGCTTCAGCGAGGCTGAGCGGTACTTCTTCAAAGGATATCACGGTAAGTACCTAAAATCTTTAAAATTGTCCATTAAGATGCTATTATATGAAAAAGGAAGAATGGATCTAGTTTCAGATGAATAAGTAAAGATAGTAATGTCACAAGAGTTTGAAAGTGATTTTGATGACATTGGACGTACACGTAGTGGAAAGAAATACAAAGTAGATTTTAGATCTCCCATATTTGAAGATAGTTCAGATAGTACTAGACAACAGAGTCATAACCATACAGACAGAACAGAAGGGGGTATCCCTTACCACCCTTATACCCCACAAAAACAGATCGGGACTCAGAACAATCCCGTAGGAACTCCATCTAGTAGCTTGCAGACAGTACATACTACCACTACATCACCTCCACCTACACCACCGAGTGGTAGTAACACAACAAATCAACACCCACCACGTAGAAATAGAATGGGGGATGATATGAAGCTACCTATATTTAAGGGTACAGGGGCAGAGGACCCAGAGCAGCATTGGTTTCTATGTGAAGCCGTGTGGACCATTAAAGCAATCAATGATGTTAATAGTAAACTTGTACAGTTGGTCACCACACTGAGAGAACGAGCCTTAACATGGTATATGAGGTATACCTCAGCAGTACCCAGAACACTTGTCTAGGTCAGGACCGCCATGATTAAAGAGTTTAAGAAACCTAAGTCTAAGTCACAGTGCATTACAGAGCTCAAAGACATCAAACAGTTACCTACAGAGTCAGTGTGGGACATTGATCAGAAATTTAAAGCCCTTATAGACCAAGTCAGCTTTGAGTTTGCACTGGAGTAGCATAAGGAATGGTTTATTGCAGCGCTGCTCCCTCACATTAGACTACCATTAATGCAACAGAAACTCCAGACGTAGGACGACGCATTGGAAATGGCGATGAAACTAGAGGCTTCACCTCTAGCTGAAACTAGCATAGGTATGACAAATATGCAAAACCAGTTGGCTAATCTCACGATATAGATGCATGAAATTAAGAAAGGGAAAGAGGTTGCACAAGACATTTGGTGCGTAAAGTGTGAAGCACAAGGCCATACTAAAGATAACTACCCAGTCTTTGTAGAATATCTAGCAACCGGGGCTCCTAACCCCTTACCACAGACCCATGGGCCATGGTGTGAAATATGCAAAACAAGAGGACATCTACCTCACCAGTGCCCTCTACTTCAGAAGTACGTGCAGACACCTAAGAACTTATACTGCGTCTTCTGTAAGTCCGTAGGACATGATGAACACGATTGCCGAGCCTATGACCTCATGGTCGGGAGCAAGCAAGACCTGTACAGAGTCCAATCAAAAACACAGGGTCCAGTAGCAGGACCACAGCATGATCCGGCTTATGTTGGCTGTGGAGGAGGATTCAGAGGACGAGGAGGATTCAAAGGCTTTGGACGTGGTCGCGGACCAGTCACTTGTTACAACTGTGGAGTTGTAGGACATTATGATAGGGACTGTCAGAGCCCTACCACCACATGTAACTATTGCAAATCTTACGATCACGCTATAGAAGATTGTCCTACCTTGATAGCTAAGATCAGAGAAGCTAAGCCAGCAGTACACCAGAACATCCAGTTTATTGCTACTGAGCAGGAAGAACCAGAACTAAGAGTCAACATTGTGACTCGCAGCGGTGTTTCCACCAATGGGACATCGCAGGTTACTGAAACGACCATAGGTCAGGAGTGGGTGCGTAAAGCTCCTAACAAAGAAACACCACTTGACCTACAGAAGAACAAATATACATTTCAGGAAGCTAAGACTTTCTTTGATGACCCTATGCAATCAGGATCGTAGGTACCGCCATCTAGGGGCGTACCGCAGCAAGCACCTTGTGGCATTAGCCCTGACCAGACATCGCAGGCTACCACATCGGGCGCTTGCGGTGAAGACGAGTTGGCAGGAAGTGTACAATCCTTCCTGTGGAGTTGTTTAAAACTTGTGAGAAATGAGCAAGCTATTGGATAACTTCAGCACATCATAGATCAGTGTCAACCATCTTCTTCCATGAGCAGTGCATAGTGCGTTGTTCATAGTATTAGGGGACATACAAGAACAGGAAGAGAGATGCGACTCACAGCACAGGTTGGAGAATTTGAAATGGACGAGGTGATCCTAGATCTGGGATCAGAGGTAAATGTTCTGACTAAGAAGACATGGGAACAGATGGGTAGCCCTAAGTTAGTCAGATCACCTATCCATCTGCGATTAGCTAATCAATAGCAAGTATCACCCCTGGGTCGATTATCGCAGGTGCTAGTTGACATTAACGGAGGTCGCAACTCCATGGACTTTGAAGTTATAGAAATCATTGGTGATAGTAGACCATATCCAGCACTACTAGGCATTGATTGGGAGATCGGTAACATGGCCGTTATCGACTTAAAGAGAAGAAAAATGACCTTTGAGGATGCGCAGATCCGGGTCATCGCACCGTTAAATCCTCTTCAGGGTCCTAGATACATTGAACTTATCCGAGCAGAGGAAGAGGCACGTAACATGGACAGTCTCTATCAGATGACTGCAAACCAGAGCGACTACATCAATCCAACCGCAGAAGGGAACATTAGTTGGTGATGCGACAGCTCATGCGCATCGGATTCAGATGTTGGTCTAGAGAACTGGCAGAATAGACTTTACGAAGTCTCAGCGCACAGATGTGCATATATGACAAAGTCACTGCGATGGATTGGCGCAGAGATAAACGAGATTCCATCATTTCATGGTATAACAGACATCCAGGACTTTCTCATGCAGTTTGAACAACAAATCCCTCATGAGCAGAGGATCGCAGCTATGGATCTTGCAGTACGAGCCACACCTGCAAGATGGTGGTATGCACATAAAGAGAATATCGCATCATGGGAGGATCTTAAAATATTGATGGCAATCAAATTCTCTACCGACAGAGAGCATATCCAGCAGAGATACACAGGATAAAGTGACCCCAGGTCACACATTCAGACATGTGAACAGGATTGGTTGGACATTCCCGAGGATGAATGGGTTCACCGATTCATTCACACTTTGGACCCAGTTCCACAGAACTGGTACACAGAGACTGAATTGCGCAAGGGAATGATTACATGGCCACTTCTAATAGACAACTTTCTACTCACCTTCACTTTTGAATTTGAGTATCCAAATGTTGATTAGGCCCTAGAGATAATAAAGGTTAAGATATTTGAGGGTTCTACCCTATCAGTACAGACTCAACCTGAGTGGGCCATCCAGTTAGAAGAGGCGCTAGAGTGCTATAATTTTGCATCAGAACCAGAGGAGGAGGATGAGGATCCTCACAACATCAACATTTCGGAGTCAGAAGGGACTCGCAATGTTGATGGACCGAAGCTACAGACTCCATAAATCACAGAGCCACTCAAGATTAAAAAGATCAATATTGGCACAGACACAGAACCAAAGTTTGCCTCTATTGGAGACTATTGGACCGATGAAACAGTTGGACAGATTGCAGAATTGTTACATGACTATCAAGACCTATTTTCCACCAAGTTCACAGAGATGAAGGGAATAGTCGGAGACCTGGGAGTAATGAGGATACCATTGAAAGAGGATGCTAGACCAGTCAAGCAGCGTCCATACAGATTAAATCCACGATACAAAGAAAAAGTTAAGGATGAGATCGATAAGATGCTAGTAGCAGGCATCATTGAGCCCGTAGAAGAGAGCGAATGGGTTAGTCCCATGGTCATGCAAGAGAAGAAAACCAAAGGAGACATCAAGATCTGTGTCGACTTACGTAAACTCAATGGCGCATCGCTTCATGATCCATTCTTGACACCTTTCACTGATGAAGTACTAGACAATGTGGGAGGATAGGTGGTCTACTCCTTCACTAATGGATTTTCAGGCTATCACCAGATCAGGATCCACCCAGAAGATCGCCATAAGACCACGTTTGCAACAGAATGGGGCTCATTCCAGTATACGGTAATGCCCTTTGGTCTTAAGAATGCACCAGTTATCTTTTCTAGAGTAGTAGTTGCTGTATTTAAAGAATACATCCATAAATTCCTAGAAGTTTATTTTGATGATTGGACTGTATTTGGATTAATTGACTAGCACATAGGAGATTTAAGACTGATGTTAGAGAAATGTAGGCAGTACCAGATTTCTCTGAATTTGAAAAAATGTATATTCTGTGCGCCATTTGGTATTTTGTTGGGTCACATTGTTTGCAGGCAAGGCTTGATGGTAGATCCCACAAAGATTACCATCATTGTAAATCTTCCAGCACCCAATTCAGTCAAACAATTGAGAACAGTACTTGGTCATACCGGGTACTACAGAAAATTCATCAAGGGATACGCAAAGATTACAGCACCGATGGAAAAACTGTTAAATAAAGATGTAAAATTCCTATGGAATGAGGAATGCCAGCAGAGTCTAAACACACTTAAATAGAATATGGTTATAGCACCCATCTTAGTATTCCCATACTGGACTAAGCCGTTTCATGTACATGTGGATGCATCTGGCATCGCACTAGGATTTGTTTTAACACAACCAGGAGAAGGAGGTATCGATCATCCTATCGCATACTCCAACAGAAAGCTGTCGACAGCAAAAAAGAACTACACCATGACAGAAAGAGAAGGCTTAGCTATGGTGTATGCGCTACAGAAGTTCAGGCACTACTTGTTGGGTGCCTCGTTCAAGATGTTTACTGACCATTCCGCATTGAAGTATCTGGTCAATAAGCCAGTGTTAGGGGGAAGAATCTGTAGATGGTTACTCCTCTTTCAGGAGTATGATTTTGAAATCATTGTCAAACCAAGAAGATTGAACGCCGGACCTGATCATCTGTCGTGAATAGACTCAGGAGAAGAGCCAAGTAATCTAGAGGACAATTTGCCAGATGCGCAGTTGTTCTCTATTCAGATCGCAGATGAGTACTATGCTGATATCATTCACTTTCTCACTACAGGAAGGGCACCTGAGGAGTTTACCAAGCATCAAAAGAGGCACTTGGTTGTTAAAACAACAGACTTCACCTTGATCGTAGGACAACTATATAAGTTAGGTCTAGATGAAGTCCTGCGCAGATGTGTGATGCCGCATGAAAAAGAGGCTATTATCAGAGAAGCACATTTAGGTACCGTAGGAGGTCATTTCGCTGGAAAGCCGACTGTGCAAAAAATCTTGACCACAAGATTATGGTGGCCCACGTTACACAAAGACACTAAGGACTTTTGCAGATGCTGCGATATCTGCCAGAGGGTAGGAAAACCTTCACGACGAGATGAAATGCCATTGCGACCGCAGGTTACGTTGCACGCATTTGACAAGTGGGCTATAGACTTTGTGGGTCCTATCAACCCATCAGGAAAACGAACTGGTGCGAGATATATCGTCACTAGAACAGAGTAGCTCACCAGGTGGGTAGAGGCCAAAGCAGTATGAAATTGCGATGCTGCTACAGCCGCACAGTTCATTTTGAAAACATCATCACTAGATTTGGATGCCCAGTAATTTTGATGAGCGATCAAGGCACACACTTCTTGAATCGCACCATTGAGGCCTTGACGGAAGAATTCTAGACACAGCACCATAAGAGCACTCCCTACCACCCACAAGCTAATGGTACGGTGGAAGCCTTTAACAAGATTTTAGAAAATGCTCTTACTAAGATATGCAACAGCCAAAGGAATGATTGGGACCTTAGAGTTAACGTTGTATTATGGGCATATAGGACTACATGCAAGAAACTTACAGGACACACACCTTTCAGCTTGGTGTATGGACAGGAGGCTGTTATGTCGATGGAGTATATTCTTCCCAGTTTAAGAATTGCTCAGATGACTGAAATGGCTGATACAGACACGGTACATGAGAGGCTAGCGCAGCTGCTTGCCTTATAAGAAGACAGATTCATCGCTGGATTCCATCAGAAAGTGTAGAAGGCATGAGAAAAAGCTTGGCATGACAGACACATTAAGAGTAAGACTCTTCAGATCGGAGACCTAGTACTCCTCTATGACAGTAAATTTACTAAGTTTCTAGGGAAGTTCAAGATGCATTGGTTGGGGCCATATCAGATACAGCAAGTCACCGAGGGAGGAGCCATTCATCTCAGCAAACTGAATGGGGAGCTTCTTCCCACGATGATCAATGGAAGTAGGCTTAAGCTTTATAATGACAACCACCCCACCTATCAATCCTAACTCAGAGTCAAAATGGTGCAGATGTCCAGTGTAGTTGAAAGGAGGCATCGCACCGGGAATTAGTCTACACCGGCAGGTATTCTAAGTATAAGGAATCGCATAAGGACAGTTCATTGAAAAAAAAACAAAAAAACACGTAAGTTTGTTTTGAGCAAGTGATGTGATGTGGCATCGCAGCAGCGTGATGTTTCTTCATGCCACGTACCCCACTTTTGTAACGAGACAGAGGGCTAGTCAAGTCGCCTTCTGATGGGCAGTTAATGAGGAAATGACCGATATACCTTACCGTAGATTTGGCATGGCATAATAAATTTTTCCAGATTTGGCAAATCTTTGACGAGACCGGGGCCTGCATACACACATTTTGAGGGAAATTGATCAGATTTCAGCATTTATTGAGGATCAGAATGACGGGTGTGGTCTCGTCCAAGCAATTAATATGACTGACGGGTTCAGTCTAGATGACCGTTGCGTCCGGGATTACCGCCTTCGGTATAAAAGCAGAAATTATTCATTCGGGAGGGTTACTTTTGCAAAGAGCCGAGAGCTATAGAGTGCAGTGTTAAGTTTCCCCTGTCCAGAGCTAATTTTGTTACAGAGTGCTGTGATTTTCAGAGTTTGCAGCCATTGCCAATCCAAAGTATAACACTAAGTGGGTTTTTCCCGAGGAGGAACCTTTAGAAGACAGTCTAAGACGCTTCGAGTATGGTGGCCGTATGCCCGCTATGGCGACACCACCCAGGGTTGTGAAATTAGGAATATCACAGGTAAGACAATTTCCAAGGATGAGGAATCAAGCGTAGGATGTAGAAGATGTCATCAAAGTCTCTGCTGAAGAGAATAAGAAAGCCGAGCCGATCACTGAAGATAAGAAAGCAGAGCAGCGGAATGATGAGAAGAAATCTCCCACGAGGAAGAAAGTAAAAATGAGAAAAAGAAAGCAACGAGAGAAGGGAGATGACCTATCTCATCAGCTAAGAGAAGAACAAGCGGTTGCAAAAGTCAGGAATGAAAATATGTGGAACCCAAGCAGCGTGAATACCTGGAGCGAGTTGCTGAGAAGAAAAGTGAAAGGGAAAACAAACCGAACAAGCAGAACTTCAAGATGCAGACAGAGGCTTGTTCTCGGAAGGGAATTCCTGGTTTGTATACCTTTCGCATAGGTAGGCTCCAGACTGAATGAAATGTTGAGAAGGCTGGAAGATACAGATTTTCCTTGTGATAAAAGTTCTAACCCAGATAAAGAGGAAAGGATATCTGTGGAAGACTTCTCAAGACCTGGAGATCCTTAAAAGGTCTCGCAAGTGACGAAAGCGAGAGCATGACACTGAGGGAAGGAAAGATAAGAGATCCCCACGAACTAAGTTACAGAAACTATAAAGAGCGAGTCGCAGCTATGGATAACGAAGTCGGAGGACTTTGAGACAAGCTTCAGTGCACTTCGCAGGAAGCCAAGGAGAAGCTACATCAGGAGAAGCCTGTTGGTAGTGGCTCAGGGATGAGCCACAAGTAAGTGTTAGGGGACTGTTGGAGCAGAGTCCCGCAGCTACAGGAAAAGCTGCCATTTTGGCGGATGGATAGTTTGGTGAAGACGAAGAGATAAGGTGAAGCTACGACGTCGTAGCAGGTTTCTAGCTGCAGAGCAGAGCCGGAAACCGTGACTGATTGAAACAGAGAAGTCAAGAAAGACGATAGTACCTGAGCGGCCGAGAAGAGAGAGCTCAACCACTGCATTGAAGGAAGCAGCGAAGACAGGAGGGCTCAACTACCCTCATAAAGGAAAAGGAGCAACGAGGCCGAGGTATTGAAGACGAAGGACAGAAGATGGGAAGCGGTGCATAGTACCCATGGTCAGCGCCGGGAAGCATGGAAGACTGCAGAGAGCAGTGGTGTGACGAAAAGAGGCTACCCCAAGTACATATATGCCGACTGTCACAAGTTAGGGTTTGGGTTACTGTTGGGACAGGCCCACAATGTTGTAATGGCGAGACCTTCGGGCCGCCTATAAAAGGATGTAATTTGTATTGTAAAAGGTTGGTATTTTGGGCATTTTAGGCCAACCAGCTAGTCAGATTATCAATAGTATGTTAGCTTACTGTTATTTTGTATTGTAACAATCCACAGGGATTGATAGAGAGAGAGAGAGAGAGAGAGAGAGTGAGAGTATATTGTAAGAAGGCAATATAGAGAAGAGATCTAGGAGAGAAGGGCTCCAGGCTGAGTACGGAGTTACCCAAAAGATCTCTAGCTGCATATGCGATGCAGCAAAAATGTGTACCTCTCTCAAGTTATAATATAGAAGCACAGTTCTATGGACGTAACTTCCACCTTGGAAGTGAACCACATAAAACCAGAGTGTTATGTGTTTGATTCATGTGATTGTATTTACTTGTTATATCTGTCATTCATTACATGAACTTTGCTTACAGTAAATGTATGTGTATGTTATTCAGTTCATAGCATATTACAAGGATAAATGCAAGTTGAAGTCTTTAAGTATTCTGTATAAGAGTTTGTCTAAGTTTCACCTAAGACAGTTAAGAGTAGCAGTATAAAACAGTCCTGTGTATTGAGTCCTGTAAGTTGAACACGAGTAACGCTAGGTGCGCTGAGTCGCAGCGGTAGGATATCGCAGGGATGCGATATCGCACCATCAGAGGAGCTGTGGTGCGCTGTGGTTAAGGATTGAGTGGAGGAAAGAGATACGTGTTTCTTGGGGTGCGGTGATGCGATAAGAGTTAGAGCCATTGCGAGTAAGAGGAAACTGCGCATCGCAGAGAGGAAAGAGCGGTCTCGCGATCTGAGAAGAGCTGCGAGACACACACAGGATGCCATACAGAACCTGGTCAAGACACTTGAGTCCTTGACCAACCCATTAGGATCACTTTGGGTGAGACTTCAGGCCGCTCCGTGGTCTGTCGCCGAAAGGGCCAGTGAGCTAGGGATGTTGTTGGTTCATTATAGTAAACCCGGGTCTGCCCAGACGACCAACATTGTGTTGTGTTCACTTACACAGCTTCTAAATCTTTGAAGACTCATCATGATTGTATATTGTGGCTTTGATCCACCTTTGTAATATACGTGGTCTAGCACCCGTACCATATGATGTACTCAAATATTGTAAAGGAGCTGGTGTTCCAGTATATTGAACATGACATCCTCAAATATGATTTTGTATATGACATTCGATATGTATTTGTTTCAGGTACTTCTACTGCTTCCTTGGACTTCTAAGTTCTCCAAGATAATGATTATAATGTATTTTGGCCATCACTTCCCTCTGACCTCACACATTAGGGGGCATCTATTATTAGCCAAAATGACACTTCTCCATCTGAGTGCCGACATTCCTCATGTTGGTACACAAAAAAACAATTTGGATTGAAGTGGCCTAAACACTATAGATGGGCATGACCTTTGATGCATTTTCCTCAAACTAGTCTTGTATATTTTTATTATGGATTTTGGGTTGCATACGCGACTATGTGCATTGCAACTCATGTGTCATATGCAAGTATTTGCATTGCAACCCACGTATACTTGTATACGCGAGTTCCCTTTGAGAAACCTATGTAACATACGTGAGTTTCCTATATTAATACCCACATATACCTTAATTCGACATTAAAAAATATAATCAAGATTAGATGAGATTAGTTGGGGCCTAATCCATAACTATCCCAACCATCTCAACCATCCCAACCTTCGAAACCATTCTATTTCCCAAAGTATAAATAGAGGCCTTGGGGTGGGGACTAATCAATCAATTTTCGAGAGCAAAGTTATGCTGGTGGTATATATTCAGAGTCTTGGAACAGCAAAACTCAAAGTCCTTTGGTTGCAGAGGAGTCTTTGCATCAGAAATTGGGTTGTACTCTTATATTGTTCACCACTTGTTAATAAAGAGAATTCTTCTTCCAATCTTGTGTTGAGTTTATTTCATGTATTTTGTCTTAATGAATATGTGTGATTATGTTATATATATGCTTTTTATCTAACCTCTAATATACATATGCATGAGATATGACTTGAAGGATTTGCTATTTGCAGGTGGAGAAGTACATCCCTAGAAGCTTTAAGGAGAGAAGCGGAACGAGAGAAGATCAAGCTTGGATCAACTATTGTTAATCGGGTAAGTCGATATTTTCTTTCTATTCTCTTTCCATTCCCTATAAAAGCGGATTGTCTACAAGTTAGTAGTAAGTTGGTAACCCCAGACCCTAGGTTACAAGGGTGTTTTATCCTGAACAACATTCTCTACAAAGAATTAGAGGAATCTCTTGAACATCTATTTTTAGATTGCCAATTCTCCATGGAGGTATGGCACCAAGCGTACAAAGAACTACAATTGGATTTGACATTTTCAAGAAACTGGAACGATCTATTTTCTTGCTGGAAGGACTACTATCAAGGATCACTCTTCAACAAACCGAATTTTTTGAGGGCTTGGGTAGCTCTTCCAAGATATATCTGCTAGAAGATATGGACATCAAGAAATAAAGATATATTTGAGGGTAAAAAAAACAGTCCAGGAAAAGTTGTAGCAGATGCAAAAACTATTTGGGCGGAAGTTTTATCCATGAGGGGAATGCATACCATCAGCAAGGAACCATTGACAGTAGAAGAAAGAGTTTGGGTCTCCGATTTGCTAGTCCTCCTGCCACATCTATCATGGATTCAACCAAAAAAAAATCAATTTTGCAAGCTTGGAAAATAAGAATGAACTCGAAATATTTCAAAAGCCGGTGGCAGAAACTTGGCTGTAGTTCTTTATTCTTTGACATAGCCTCGGAAGGAAACCCTAGGATGGCAAGAGAGGGGGGAGTCTACTTGAATTCTGAAGGAATCAAGCTGCAAGAGTACACTTGGGGAATTAACATGAATATTAACAATGGGGAAGAATGGTTAGCATTAATAAAAGGTGTGGAGATGGCAAGGAAATATGGCATTGAGGAAATGGTGGTCTTCAGTGACTCGTGTATGGTCATTGGGGAAGCACGAGAACTGACAATGAATCGAAAGAACCAAGTTACCAAGACTCGTCATCTTCTAAAATGTATTGTAAATTATTACAAAGCTATCAACTTCCTTCACGTTTTGAGTGAAAATAATAGACAAGTGGACATTATGACCAATAAGGGAGTGGGACTAGATTGCAAAGACCTATTATGCGATCAACAGGCCTACGAGAGAAATTGGATCTCTTTATAGTGTACCTCTCCACGACATTTTTGTAATGTTATGCTTTTGTATTCTCCTACTTGGGCAGTTTGGAAGGAGTTACAGTACTCATAGAATAGGAAATGATAGTGAAAAAAATAGAATGGAAAAGGAAGCACAAGGAGGCATGGATTTGGTCTTCCTCTAGGGGCATTCTGTGTCCAAATTATTGTAATAACTAATTTCTCATTTTTTATAAAAGTTTTTCAACCGTTTTTGTTTAAAAAAAAAGATAATTTCCACAATTATCACCTATGAAACATTTTTAGGTTACTATAGTTTTGACATGTTAAAATGATTATATATTCAAAAGATCATATATTTAATTTGTAGCAAAGATTATAAAACTCCCAACTAAAACATACTTGTTATTTATTATTTTTTGAAATAATTCTAACAAAAATATATTCAAAAATATATTCTAACAAAAATATATTCAAATTACAAAATATACAATTTTAAAAAATCACCATAATTTTAAACATGCTATTTATGTTTTTATTAAATACTTATAATTAAAAATAATTAAAAAATGTTTACTTTCATTTTTTTTTTAAACTTTTTAACTAACCATATTTTACAAACTACATTATATTAATCACACCATTATGAAAACCACATATATTTAATCCCATGATACTATGAAATATGGCAAAATTTTCTTTATGTATTTTTAATTATCCACGCTATATTATAAGACAATATATTTACTAATACATAAAAATTAAAAAATACATAAATATTGAATTTAATTTTCTTTATTTATTTTTATTAGTCATTTTATATTAAAAAATCATAAAAACCAATGCAATTAAGTGTATATTAAATAAAACTGTATAATAATTTGTATATAAAACTTAAAGATATAAAAAAGATAAAAATTAAACTATCATTAAAAAAATAAAAATAAAATACTCTATATATATATATATATATATATTAATTAAAACCATTTTTTTAAAGAATACCAGTTGGGCCGTAGCTTAAACAACCAAAGTTATATGGAATCTTAGGCTTGCTTTTCCTGTTATAGCCTAACTTGTTCTTACTTTTTCAAATATTTGATACAAAACAACTACGGAATGAATATCATCAAGGGTACTTCTGTGTTCTTTCTTAATACTCCTTGTGTCAAGCTACATCACTCATTAGCCTTTGCATCTGCTTCCTTGTTCGAGCTGCCAAGAATGTGAAAAAAGGCAGTGGAAGTGAAGCTGTGCAATAAACCCCACAACCTCTGGAGAGTCTTGTTGAGAGCCGAATCGCTAAATTGATCCTCGAAATTTAAGAATTTTATCAATATTTATGAATCACTGAAGACTTGGAGAGCTTTGTTTCTGTGTTCCTGAGCAATCTGGCATCCCTTTAAAAGCCCAAGAATTTCAGCCTGATTATTTGTGTAGTGTCCTAATCCCCAAGTAAAGTTGTCTTTACCTAATCCATCGTAGGAGTAGATCACGCCACATGAACCTGTTATTCTTGGATTTCCTTTGGAGGCATCTTTGAAGAAGACTGTTACCTTTCCTTGTTTCCGGGCCACCAACCTTGAAATTTTGAATTTGATGTTCATATTCTCCAAACAGGGTTGTAAGTTGGATGAGATAAGTTATTATTCCCTTCCCGATTCAAAAGTTTTCCCAACCAGCTTCTTTCTTTTGTTATGAGACTGGTTTCTAACTTGGAGGAATGATTTCCCAGTGCTTCCATTAAGAGGGCCTTGGCTTTGGCAACGACGATCAAGGGGGAGTGCTTTGTATTGTTAAAAATTGAATCATTTCTTGCAAGCCATAGCTTTCAGCAAATGAATTTGGGAATGGAGATCCAGATCTGGTTCCACAAATGCTTACTTTTTAGCACGCGAGGTTAGCGTGCTTTCCATGAGGAGAAGAGAGCTATAACAGAGATCTAGGAAGGGACAAACACATTGAGTCCTTGAAGCACTAACGCCTAGACTAATTAGGAAAAGGTGCATCCATTAATAGATGGTATGAATTTTTAGAGGCCTTTTTGCACATTATGCACCTACGCGGACCCAAGATGCCTCTTTGTCAAAATTATTTTTGGTCAACACTCTTCTATGCAGAAGCACCCACGTATTTTTTTATTATCTTGGGTATCCCATAAGCATCCTAAACATGCTTCTAGATTGAAGGGTTGAGATTATGTGATTGGTATCATTGCAGGGCTGCAAAGCCTTGCACCGAGTTGTAGATACCAAGCTTCCCCCAACTTCAATGTTCAACAACGTAAAGGTTTACACGTGTTGACCCCTTCAACGCATCGACTAGGAGTTTATTTTGGTGAAGCAAATATACTGGAGGCTTAGGGAAGACCCAATCCATCTAGTTCCCATTTATGTCCCAAGAAGGGACATCGACAAGATTGTACAGTCCACACTGAGAGAGCCACTCAAAAATATTTGTTAATTTGTCTGTGTTTTCAAGTGGCAAATTGCCAATAATATTATTTCCATATCAGAGTCCTTTTACCATTCCTAGGGATGCGATTTAATTGTTTTTGGAATAATTCGAGTCCTTTTCTACATAGATTCCATACCAGAGTGCCTTTTGGGACACTATCAATCTAGAGGTTTCTCACTGAAGCCCTCTTGATGTATTTTTTCCATAGGAGCTGACCAACTGGATGAGTGTTGTTAGAGTAAAGTTGACATATAATTTTACCACCTAAAGCGATGTTGGCCAAACTTGGGTGTCTTATTTGAAGTCTGCCTTCCAGCATTGGTATTTTCACTAGATCCTAGCTAACTAAGTGGTATTTTCTCTAGTTTCCTTTTCCTACCCGCCACAGGAAGTCTCTAAACAGCTTCGAGAACTGCTCCATAATTTCCTTTGGAGTAAGGAGAAAATATTCTTGGTAGATAGGGAGGGAGGAAAGAACTGATTTGATAAGAGTTTGCTTTAGCATTGTTGAGCCAATTCCCTCTCCATGCTGCTATCTTAGCTTTAATCTTGTTGATAAATTCAATACAAAGCGAGGATCTATTAGATCCCAGAGTTAAAGGTAAACCAAGGTACTTAATTTTATCCCAGGAAGAAAACCCTGAAAAGCCCAGGGATCGAGCAATTCGGAGGATGGTTTGTTCATCTGTGTTCTAGCCATACACTGCACTTTTCTTTTGTTGACCAACGCCCCTGAGATGTTGCAGAAGCTTTGAAGAATCTCATTGAAATCCCTTGCTATTCTTAAGGAATATCCTCCCATAAGAAGAGAATCATCAACAAACAATGCATGGTTGATTGGTTCTATACCTTTCGTCAATCAGATGCTAGGAATTTCCCCAACGTTCCATTCAGCTATCAATTTCCTGCTCAAGGTGTCTACCATCATAATGTACAGAAAGGGAGACAATGTGCAACCTTGTCTTATCCCCCTTTTTGCTTGAAATTAAGTGGCAGGTCGACCATTTACAAGTGGAGCTATCCAAGGTTTATCAGTGCAGGCTTTGATCAAATTACAAAAGCTGGACAAAAACCAAAAGAGAGTAAAACTTTGTAGAGAAAGGATAGTTTTACCTGGTCAGATGAGTTGGCCATGTCCAACTTTAATAGCATCCCTTGCTCCTTCCTTTGATAGCTATAGTGCATAGTTTCATGTACAAGTTTCACGTTTTCCAAAATTGTTCTCCCTTTGATGAAACCACCTTGGTTGGGGGAGATAAGCTTACCAAGCAGGGGTTTTATTCTGTTTGTAATTCGAGAGAATTTTATAGGAAGCATGCATAATGAGATAGGTATGAATCTATCAAAAGTGGTAAGGTTCACTTCTTTGGGGATTAAGGAAAGAAAGGTGGACTTGGTGCTTCCTCCCACTTTGGCCTTTTGCTGAAAATATTTTACCATTATTAATAAGTCAGTCTTAATAATAGTCCAGCAAGATCTGTAAAAGTGTATTGAAAAGCCATTAGGACCTGGAGCTTTATCGGGTTCCATGTCCCACACTACATTGTTGATTTCCTTCTCTAAAAAGGGCTTCATAAGACTTGCATTCTTCTCCTCACTAACAAGATAAGGCATATGGGAGAGGAAGTCAATGGTGAGCTCCTCATTTCCTATCCCTTCCTCTGTGTAAATATTCTAAAAGTGAGTTTCTGCAGCTTCTTTAACTTGGGAAAAATATTTGGAAAGAGTCCCATCTGCTGAGGTGATTTATGAAATGTGATTTCGAGAGAGGCGAGCTATGAACTGCCAATGAAAGAAAGTTGTGTTACGATCACCAGCTTTTAACCATAGGCTTCGAGACTTAAGCCTCCAAAATTCTTCATGTCTGAAATATCGTAAAGAGGAAAATTGGGTAGCTTGCTTCCTCTCCAATTCTTGGGTGGTTATATCTCTGCTCTCCAAATCCAACTGTAAATCTGCTAAATGTTGGGCAGCCTCTTTTCTCCGAGCGGTGAGGGTATTTGAATGTTATTTGACCCACTCTTCCAGGGCTATTTTGGTTGGTTTTTAATTTTTGTTCCTATACATAACTGGGTGACCTGATGACAAATGTATACCAAGCCTTAGCTGCAACTACCATGAACCCTTCCTGCTTAATCCATTGAGGGATAAAATGAAAATGTATAGGTCCCAAGTTTTCTTCCTCATCCAACTGCAAGAGAATGGGTTTATGATCCGAGGTAAGTTTTGGAAGGATTATAGTGGACATTATTTACTTATCAAACAAAAGGTGCTCTGCACTAGAAACCTATCAAGCCGTGCTGAAATATGTGTTGCCCCTGTTTTGTTATTGGTCCACGTATATAAACCCTTCTTGGGTTTAAAATCAAGGAGATCTCACTGCTAGATCAAGTTCTCAACAAGAGGGAGAATTTGATCTCTACTGTTGATGCCACCTCTTTTTTCCTTTGGATTGAGTACAATATTCAGGTCTCCTGCTACTATGATATTCATGGGAGTATATTTCCATGAAATCTATTAATGTTCACCAACACTCTTTCTTCTCAAGAAAATGGATAGGCACATAAATATTAAACTAGGAAATATAGATCTTTCTCACTTTATGGTGAAGCTCAGTACAAATCCAGTGCTGAGTCTCAAAAAAGCTTACCAGCTGGAACATTTCCTTCGACTAAACTATGGAAATCCCTCCCGAGGAGCCCCTTGCACTTACAACCTTTCCTGCATTTTGTTTCCATTTCATGTGACTTAGATCAAGAAGGGTTTCCCCTTCGATTTTTTTCTCTTGGAGCATGAGGATATCTAGAGATTCTATTTTCAAAATATCTTCTTTAACGGCTTCATATTTCATAGGATTCCCCAAGCCTCTACAATTCCAAGAAACTAGAAGCATTATCTATTGGGAATGGAGGTAGAGAGACCTCCCTTGGGTGGCCTTTCTTTGGTATTTCATCCAATGGACATTTCTAGAATGGATTGGATTCCTTGAATTTTTTACATCTCCGCTTCTTCCTCTCTTGCTTCCTTGAGGGATTTCCTCGCTGCCTTTTTCGAGGGTCTTTCAAACGTCTCATATTTCGATGAGCCTAATGTTTACAGGGGTTTCTTCCTTAACATATCTACATAAAAGGGTGAATAAGAGCCTCTTATTGGGGATCCGAGATGAGAAGGGAATATCTGTGTGATGTCTTCCTCAAATGCTAAAGAATAGGCATGTTCTTTCGTTTCTTTTGCTATGACAGGAGGTTCTTCTTGGGTGCTGAGAGTTTCAAAAGGATTCAAGGATGCTTCTACTCGAGGAGGAACTACGATCCCTTCCACCTGAAGTTGTTATGTGTTGGGTGCACTATATCCTTTAGGGGCCCCTTTCACTCTAGTTTTACTGAATTGCTTTGTCGAGACCGGCTTCTGCACCTTCGTCCATTGCTCTCCTTTCACCTTCTCCACTTCATACTCAGCCTTCTTTTTACAATGTCTTACAAAGTGCCCATATCCATGGCAATGCCTACACTTAAAAGGCAGTTGTTCATAGTCCAATTCTTGCACACGATACCAATCTGCCACTGTTAGGTTTATGGCTTCTGGGATCCCTATTTCCATATCAATCTCTACACATATTCATGCACAAGAGTATTGATCCTTCCTATCTGCTCTGTCAATGTATTTTCCAAGATTATTCCCAATAGATTCTAAATATTTTGGGCTCCAACAGTGCAAGGGAAAATGGGGGAGGGGTACCCAAACTAGGAGAGTCGAAGGCACGTCTTGAACCAGACCACTGAGGGCCCATGAAATATGGCCCGTTTCTGAAGATACGATTCTTGTCTTCAATGCTTTCAAAGACGAAAATGAAGTATCCCTTCCCAACTAAATGGATTTTGATTCCTTAAGAAACCGACAATCTCCAGTTTCTTTGTACCCATGATTCGACGGCTCTTGGGGATGGCCATAAGTTGGCAAACCATCTGATAAATCCTTGTTCAACAAGATTCATAGATGCACGACAAGGTTCTTTAGATGGGAGAGGAATTGTTGTAATCGCCTCCATTTTATTGACAAATTTCTTCTGAGAAGTTGTAGCAGGTCACTTGCTGCAGGCCTCTACCAGCTTCTTGAAAGCTGTGAGCTCAAGAGGAAGAGGAGGGGAAGGATCAGAGCCCCCTTCTGGGGCCATGGCAGTGATGATCAGTAGGGAATTGCACAGATAGAGCATTGCACGAAGTCAAGGAAAGTTCAGGAGCGATCACTAGAGAAAAACCAAAGGCCGAAGGGAAAATGCAAAGTTGCATCCAAGCTTTTTTCTCAGCCTCGCAATTTTTTTTTAATTATTTATAAAATATAATATTGTTCTTAAAAAAATTAGCATAAAAATAAATTCTAAAGAAACTCAAGTGACTTTTAAGTGGATACTAATAACTATCATCATCCTCATTGAAGTATTGCAAAAATAAATTTGATTAATTTTACACATTATATTACAAAACTATAATTAAAAAATATACCATTATTACATGCATTGTATAGAAATATTTAATTTAATTTTCTTTTATCATTTTAATTAATCACATCATATTAAAATATTTAAAAAAATTATCACATCTGATAGTGTTAAATAAAAAACAATATTTGTTTAGACAAAAACAGTTATAATATATATTATAAAAACAGTGGCAGAGCCACCAAAAAGGTTTACATAAATATAATTTATAGGCAAACCAATGAGAACTAAGCCATCAAATTCCAGAGCAACTATTCCCTATCACTTTGAAAGGGCCTCACTTTTAAGGCGGAATAACGGTATAAGGGTGAAGATTAACGTAGAGCTCGTTTTGGCGTAATTCTATTGCCTTATTTGCTGCTAGATCCGCTTTTCCATTCAACTAACGGAGTTTATGAAATAACTTTAGATGCTGAAATGTTCTTGAAATAGATAGAATTCTTTCAATTGGTCTAGTTAACCTTTAGTTTTGATAATGCTTTTTCCCTTTCATGGCTTGTATAATTATTCGGGAGTCACCAAACACGATGGCTTCTTCAATCCCCCTGGCTTCCAATTACTTAAGGCCTTGCCAAATACCATAAGCTTCAGCCATGTTATTAGAGGCATTTCCTATATTCTAAAAGAGTTCAGTTTCGATGTTCCCTTCAGGACAACCGATGATCCCTCCTCCTCTCGCCGCACTCGGATTCCCTTTCAAAGCCCCGTCAAAGTAGAGTTTAAAAAATTTCCTCTCTTTCATCCAAATTTCAAACTCAGTTTGATCCATCCTTAGTTCCCATACTTCCAATGGTTTCATAGCCGTAGCAGTGTCTTGTTCAAAAATGTTGAAGGAGTCCATCCAATTAGCTTCATCTAGTGTAAGCTTGGTCTTATTCTTCGGCATCAATGATGCATTCATAATTTCTCCCATGAGAGCTTGTGTTTTTGTGATAATCTGTTATGGAGTCTAGGATTTATCTTTGAAAACTCTTTGTTTTCGTTCAATCCAGATATTCCGGAACTTTACTTTTGGGATCATCCTCCAGCATATTTTAAAACCTTCTTTTTTATCTAGGTTACCTTGATACATACGGTCCCAGGTGGCATAACACTGTTGAATGCTGCTTCGATGGTCCATTTTACCAAATAGGCTATGGATCATATGGTTCCAAACCTTACGAGCGAAGGGGCAGTGAATAGCAAGTGAAGACTGGTTTCTTTGCTTTCTTTACACAATGGGCAGTGGAATGGTCCAGTGATCCCTCTTTTTTCAAGATTCTCACATGTTAGCGCTCTTCCATGCTCAAGAGTCCAACTAAACATATTGATATTGGGTAGACTCTTCACACTGCAACCATTTCCCATTTGCTTGGGTTGTTTGGCACACTTGGTATTGGAGAGAACAACTTATATCCTTGTGCTGCAGTGTAAAATTTAGATTGGTCCCCCCATCCACACCTATCCCTTACCTTTTTGGCCATTGGCGCTGCTCCTCCAAGTTGTTTCAGAAATCGTGTCTTATTCTCTTCCATATCTGCAAGACATTCCAGAAGATACCAACAAATCCAGCGATGAGGTGGGTCAAGATCTCAGCTGGAAATATCCCAGAGCATGGTATTTCCATGACTGTCCAACCAACGTTTGATCCCAGGTATATAGGAGAGGGTTGGCTTCCCCATGATGGAGTCCTGCCATAATCTAACATGCTTGGAATTACCAGGTATCCAGAATATTCCATCTTTGAACCTTATATGAACTTTCTTGCATAGAGATAATATTGAAGAACCTTGCTTGTTCATAATCTCTAAGTCCATACATCTTAACTTTGGGCCTGGAAAATACTTGTATCTGAGCACCTGGCTGGTCCAAGAATATTTTGATTCAAACATGTTCCATAGGAGCTTAGCTCCCAACACCAAATTTCAGTATTTTAAGTCTTTTATCTGAAGTCCTCCTTCCATCCAGGGAAATTTAATTTGTTGCCAGCTAATGAGAGCAAATTTCTTTCCTCCATTGTTTTTCCCTCCTTTCTAGAGGAAGGATTTCAACAGGATTTCGATCTTAGCGAGGATTCTTGAAGGATCCAACAACATTGAGCATTGATATAAAGGCAAGCTGTTAAGAATGACTTTTATTAAAACCAATTTCCTTGCTGCATTTATCCAGACCGTTCCCCAGGAATGGATCTTTTTCTTGAATTTTTCAATCGGTGGGTTGGTTTTCGGCTTGTTGTTGAATATTGGGACCTTGAGATATCTAAAGGAATCCCAAATGATTGCTCCCTCGATTCCTAAGATGCGTGATATGCCAAACATCTCCCTTTGGTTTATATTCCAACTGTAAAGCTTGCTCTTTCTTAGATTTAACTTACTGCTATAAGCTTGGCAATAGGCATCCAATTCTGACTTGAATCTTCTCACTATCAGCAGACTAGCACCTCCTAACATAATAGTATCATCAGAAAACTATGTGATTGTTGTCTGAAGTTCCTCAGGTCATTCTGATGTTAATTAGATCATGATATATCTTGGCTTGCTCAAGTTGTAAGCTCAACACCAAGGCTTGGATTGCATACAGTAGTGGAGAGAGCGGTCATCCTTGTCTAAGGCCTCGAGAGGCTTGAAAAAAGGTTGTTGCTCTTCCATTTAAGAGGGGAGAAATCCACAAATTACTTATACAGGATTTTACCCAACAAATGAAACCTTGATCAAATCTGAACCTTAGCATCGCCTGGTAGAGAAAAGGGTGACAGACTCTGTCAAATGCATTAGCTAAGTCTATTTTCACCACCATTTTATTTTTGTGATTTTTTAGATTGGAGTGGATTGCCTCCTGGACCAATATGATGTTATCTCATATTCTCCTACCTTTAATAAAACTCCCTTGGTTCTCTGGGATGATACGGAGCATGATGTTTTTTAATCTATTTTCCATTATTTTGGTGATTATCTTGTACCCAATGTTGCAGAGTGAAATGGGCCGATATCTATCAAATGTCACAACGTATTTTTCTTTGGGGATAAGGACCAGGAACACAGAGTTAGTGCTTCCTCTGATTCTTTCATATTGCTGATATTTTAAAACCATTTTAAGAAGATCCTTGTGCACAATTTCCTAGCACACTTTGACAAATCCTACATTGAATTCGTCCGGGCCTGGTGCCTTATCTTCCTCCATGCCCTCCACAACAGTTTTCAATTCAATTAATGTGATCCTTTCTTTTAACCAGCTTAGGCACAGGCTCCATTATCGTTGTGTTTGGAGTGTTGTCAGATTCAGTAGAGTAGATGGCTTTGAAGTGTCGAGTGGCTTCTATTTTGATTTTATCAAAATCATGGATGACATGGTCGGGTGTTTGTATTTCTAGAACTGATTTGGAGTTCCTCCTTGTGTCTTCTAGTTTGTGAAAATATGCAGTGTTTCGATCCCCAGCTTTAAGCCATAGACATCTAGACTTTTGTCTCTAGAACTCTTCCTCGTGCCTACAAGCCGCATGTAACTCTTGGTGTAGGATTACTTCTTTATCAAGGTCTTTCTTTGAGATTTGTGTTGCCTCCATGTTAAGTTGGTGTGCCTCTAGAGCTAGCATGGCATTGATTATTCTTTGAGCATGAGACACAGTAGATTCGACCCATGTCTTGAGCGCCTTTTTAACTCTTCTCATCTTTTCTTCCCATATGTAAAATGGTGAACCCAAAACTGGAGTAGACCAAGTTTCTGAAATAATACCCAGGAAATATTTATGGGATTTCCATAGTGGGTTAAATCGAAAAGGGACAGGCCCCAGGTTCTGATCTTTCCTTATCTCCAGCATAATAGGCTTGTGATCTGACCCCTAAAAGGCAGGATTTTAGAGGTAGAGTTCAACCCTAGAAGAAGAAAGGATTCTTGGATCAAGAAGCGATCAAGTTTGGTTGCTATGTGCCTAGGACCCAACCTCCTGTTGGTCCAGGTGAACTTTCCCTTAGCTGGGAAGACATCAGATAGATCCCAGTCTAAAATAATCTTGTCAACCTGCTCCCTTATTGGATCTCTGACCAAAGAGCCTCTTCTTTTTCAGATTGATTCAGAGTGACATTTAGATCGCCGACTAGAATAACGTTATCTAGCGATCCATTGCTCCTTTCATCCCTCAAAATATTCCAACAATCTTTTTTTTCAGCATACAAGGCAGGTTCATAAATATTAAAGAGACTAACCTGGGTGTTTGAATATTTATGCAGCAGCTTGGTAAGAATCTAGTGAAGAGATTGCTTGGATTTGATTAACTCAAATTTCTGAACGTCCCATAGTGTACCAATTCCTTCAGAGGCTCCCCTAGAGCTGACAGTGATGCCTCCTCCTTTTTTCCAGAACTTTCCACTTACTTGGAGAAATGCTTCTTTCTCCATCTTTGTCTCCTGAATCAATACAATGTCTAGTTGGGATAGTCTGATCAGATCCTTCATAGATTCTTCTTTAACTTTGCTTCCTAGGCCTCTGTAGTTCCAAGAGAGGACCTTCATTACTTACTCTTGGTAGAGGAGGGAATCCCTTTCTAGGATTACCCATGCTGACGAGTATTTCTGGGATTTCGAAGTATTTTTCCAAGGTTTGTTGGGAACCTTGTAGTTTGACCTTGTACGTGGCTTGTTCCCTTACTTCCTTAGTTAATTTCCTTCCTCTTGCTTTCTCCTTACCAGGTGTAGCCATCTCGTTTTCCCCTTCCTCTTCTTCCTCTTCATCAGTAGCAGATTCCTCTTCAGAATTTTCTTAGTTTCCTCCTTCCTTTACCCCCTTTGCTCCTGAATCTGGGATCTCAGGCTGATAAGAAGGGCCATCTTCTTTGTCTAGTTCTTTAATCTCTCCAATATTGGAGTCCTCTATAATAACTAGGGGTCCACTACTAATCTCTTCAGGAACCTCTAGTGGATTTTTACTCAACGCAGTTTTATTCCCCTCTTTTTTATGCGGATGCCCATTCTTTGACTTGCTTTTCTTTATCGCTTGCCACCCTTCCTCCTTTTCTTGTTGATTCTCTTGCTTTTTGGGGTAGTTACAGAGGAAATGCCTGTATTCGTGACATCTTATACACTTGAAAGGAAGTTGTTCATAATCCAACTTTTGGTAATGGTACCAGGATCCCACAGTGAGCTTGATGGCTTCCGGTAATCTAGCTTCTAAATCCACCTCCACATAGATCTGGGAACATGCATACTGATCCTTGGGGATTTCCATATCGATGAATATTCCTAGGGCGTTTCTAATTGCTTTAGGTGATTTCGGGTTCCACTGGTGCATAGGCAGATTTGGTATCCTAACCCAGATAGGGACGACTTTGGGGATATTTGCCTCTGGATCAAAGTTTGGCGTCCACCTGCTCAGATAGAGACCTTGCGGCCCCATGAAATAGTCAGAAGATAAGATCCCTATCTACCTTAGATTTGAAGTCAAACAAGAACTAACCATGACCCACTGAATAAGATGCCACATTTTCGGCGATTAGAGGTCTTAAGTTTCTTTGGACCCAACTCTCGGTGGATTTTGGAGACGGCCAAATCCTAGTGAATTGCTTGATAAGAGCACAATATGCCAAAGAAAGAGCTACACAAATGGTATCCTTCGGTGGCAGGGAAACCACGGGAACATCCTTGATCCGTTTGACAAAATTTGGGGGGGTGCTCCAGAAGGGACTCTCTTGTTTTGCGATGCTACCAACCTTGCAAACACCTCGAGTTTTGAGGTAGAGGGCAGCGTAGATCCACCCTCCTCAGCCACCATATGAGGGTCCACTGCTGGCTCCGATACAGTAGGGACGAGGCCTGCCACAGCCTGGATGGTCGAGCAGCCAGCAGGCTCAACGCTAGAGCGTTTGACCTGCCTTCAATGGAGTCGAGGCGCCACTACAATTGCTCACCTTAGCTGATTGCAGAGCCCACAGCCTGCAAAAAAAATTATTGTTAAATAAAAAACAATATTATTAATACAAATACATTCATAAATATTTAATTCGACTTTATCAATATTTTAATTAACAACATCATACAAATATTAAAATATAAACCAACTATTATGAAAAAAAAAATATTTAATCATATAAAATTTGGTAAAATTAAAAAATACATCATTATAATTATATGTATAATTTATTTTTTTAATATTTACTTAAAATAAAAAAATACATAGTGATCCATATTAAATAACCATTTAAGAAAAAAAAAAATTAATTACATAATATTATTGTTAAATGGAATGAAAATCAAAATTTCATATCACTCATTAATCTTTTATTATGCATGTTATATTTTTAAATAATATATTTAAAATAAGATTAAAAAAGTCACAATTATCATTTACAGAGTGTTATATGAGTGTTATATGATCACTTTATAATTTCCACGGTTACTACTTATAGGTAACTATAGTTTTAACATGTTAAATGATAAAAAGATTTAATTTGAAGCAAAGATGATAAAACTCCCAATTAAAGTATACATGTTATTTATTATTTTTTTTAAATAATTTAATAACAATAATTCAAAATTTTTTATTTTAATTTTGTTAAAAATCAAATCACAAAATACACAATTTTAAAAAGTCACCATAATTTTGATATAAAAATAAAAAAAATTTATTATATATGATCTAAAACAAACATGTTATTTATTTATTAAATAGTTTTAATTAAAAAATATTTACTAAAATTTTTCTTTATTAAACTATGATCTAAAACAAATATGTTATTTATTTATTAAATAATTTTAATTAAAAAAAATTTACTTTAATTTTTTCAAAATTTTAACTAACTACATTATATTAATCACAACATTATGAAAAAATTTAATCACAACATTATATTAATCACAACATTTGCAATATTTACTTTTATTTACAGACTACATTATATTAATCACGACATTATGGAAAAAATTAATCCAATAATATTGTGAACTATTGCAAATGCTTTACGTATTTTTAACTATTCACACAATAAGACAATATATTTAGGAATACATAAAATTAAAAAATACATAAATATTCAATTAATTTGTTTTATTTGTTTTAATCATTTTATATGTTTTGAACTATTGCAAATGCTTTATGTGATTTTAACTATCCACATAATAAGACAATATATTTAGGAATACATAAAATTAAAAAATACATAAATATTTTTTTTTTATTTGTATTAATTTTTTTTTATGTTAAAACATCATAAAAACTAATATAATTAAGTGTAAATCAATTAAAAATAAAAATAAATAAAAATGTAAAATCATTTTTACATAAACTTAAGATTATTAAAAAATATTAAAAAAGGAAATTTAAACTATTATAAATATATAATAAAGGAAATAGCAAAACCAACCCTTGGTATGATTGTAAAATTACGAGGAGAGAAATTAAGGAAGCTTTTGACGAGTCTCTTAAAATTGACAAGATAAAAATATACAAGGCTCTAACTAAAAGTAGAAAAAATGCAATATATTTATAAAAGACAAGAAAATCTCTTACACCTCTCTAAGGTAGCTCCTCAGAAATTCTGGAGGCAGATTCTAACTAGAAAAACTAAAGATAATAATAGAATTGCTTTACACGATTGTAATTCCTATCTTAAAAAGCTTTATGAATCCCCAAATGCCATAAATAACTTTGAAACCCTACTCACAACGGACAAAGTTTCCTCTTTAGAAGTGGGGATACAAATAACCCCTCTAATTATCGAACAATTATGATTATCCCTCACTTATCCAAGTTATATGGTATTATATTGGAAAAGTAGATCAACATATGGCTTAAAAGTGAATGTAAGCGGGTTTTAGAAGACAACACTCAACAATGGACCACCTTGTTACACTTAGGATCATTATAGAGGAATGTTGTAATGATAAATTCATTCTATTATATTGCTTTGTGGGATTTGGAAAGGTTTTCGATACGGTACCTAGAAATAACCTCTGGAATAGATTAGAAGATCTAAAGGTTCCTTTCGCGTTGAGAGCTTCTATAGTAAGGTTATACGAGAATGCTATTTCCAAGTTTAAGAGAAACGAGGGGTGGTTGAAAGATATTAAGTGTAATATCGGAGTTAAACAAGGTTGCCCCCTATGCCCTACCCTATTTGGCATTTACATCGATAAGCCAATAGGTTGTTTAGAGGAAGGAGGTTGTGCTGGCATGATCTTAGCTAGAATAGTCATCATCCTTCTTCTATATGTTGACGATATTGTTCTTCTGGTAAGGTGTCCATCTAATCTTGATAAGCAACTAAGGCTTTAAGGATTTTTACTCTACCATGGGTATGACTGTTAACACTAACAAAACAAAAGTTATGATTATCAAATGCAAGGACACTTACGCTAACTTTGTGTATGACAATAACAACTTGGAGGAAGTGTCTTCTTACAAATACCTAGGAATTGATATTCATCACAAGCTCAAGTGGAACTATAGAATTGAGAAAATGATTAATGGAGGGTGGAAAGCTTATTTTGGTCTTGAAAATAATTGTAAAGCAGCAAACCTTATGATATGGGATAAAAAGAAGCTCCTCTTCAAAACTTTAGTCACTCCTGTTATCTTGTATGGCTATGAGGTTTGGGGTTGCAGCATCTCTAGAGAATACTGGAGAAAGATTGAGCAAATCTAGAAATGTTTTATTACGTATAACCTCAAAATTAAAAGCAATACACTCTACCCCATTCTCCTTATAGAAGTGGGTATTTCCCCTATCGAGAGCCTAGCTATGACTAAGCTCCTGTTGTACAAGTGCAAAATCAATAACATGGGAGACCAGACTTCCTAAGATAGCTTTAAATTCTAGCCAAAACCACCTAAGGCTCAAGCGAGGCTGGTATAAAGATATCAGGTCCTGGTTAGACCATTGGGAGATCGACTAAAATGTTGCATTGCAAAATATTAATAACATTAAAAATATTGTTACTTCTAAGTTTAAAGAGAAAACGTGGTGTGAGAAAGATTTAGAGGCTAAAAGAAAATTAAGCTACTATAAGGAGGTCATCAACCCTACTCTAGAAGATCAAAAGTATCTCTATGTTTTAACTAATTCAAAGAAAAAAATTAGTATAGCCAAGATAAGAACGAACTCTCATGGGATCCATAATGAAACAGGTCGTTGGGAAGTTCCTAAAACACCATTGGTGAAAAGGATCTGGCACTTATGTGAGAATATGAACATTGAGGATGAAAATCACTTCCTCTTAGAGTGCTCTGCGTACACCCACATTACATCTCAGTTTCATAATCTTTGTTGTAATACTGACCTTCCTATCCTTTTAACATGTCAAAATTATAATGAGCTCGTGATGCTTCTCTCCAAGCTCTTTAAGCATAGGAATACAATTTAATAATTTGTTTCTTTAGGTCTAATAAACCAAATTTTGGTCTCAGGGAACGTTAACCACCACCATCATCATATAAAATTTAAAACACATAATTATTATAATAAATACGA
>LPNX010447792.1:5204-50004 GCA_001517045.1 Pseudotsuga menziesii
ATAGATGTTTTTATTCGATATTTGGGGTGCACCCTGGCCTATGCTTTTTCATCTACAAACGAGGATGAGACAAGTGTACTTTGAGATTGATTTTATGGCATTCGTTCAAAATTCGTTATAAAAAAAGGAATATAAAAAATAATTTGTAGCTACTTGATGAATGGATAACCCACAATTCATGGCAGATAACTAGAATAATGTGAGATAAAAAGAAAGAATATAAAAAATAATTTATAGTTGATAAATAGATAACAAGAAGAATGTTGGTGATAACATGTAGCTAGGCATGGATAACTCACAGTTGAACCCGTTTAACTAGAAGAATACGAGGAATAAAAAAAATTCCAAATTGTCTTCCATTCCATAACATCTCTTAACCATTTGATCCCTATCAACGTGATCCAACCACAAACTATGTGGGTGTGCTAGTTTTATTTGAGATTTGGGGTGGACTACGGTCTATGCTTTTTCATCTACGGATGAGGATGAGACAAGTGCATTGTTGAGATTGATTCTATGGCAGTCGTTCAAATTCAAAATAAACAGTTACAAGCACAACCACTTAACTTGTGGCTGGTGAACATTGATATGTCACAAGTTAAGTGTCGCTAATAAGTTATCAGTTACTTGTTCTCTCATTATTCTAGTTAAATGAGTTATCTCTCACAAACTGGGAGTTATCCACACATCAACTATGTCACATGCCCCAATTTGAAAAACAATTTTATGTTATTGAGGAACATTATGTTATATTTTATGTTAAAGTTTGTAATTAATGACCAAGTGGGGTCAAGGATAATTTAATGTATTGCAGAATATTTTATTAATAAATAAATAAAAGATGAGACAACAACTTAGGGAAGCTGTTAAATGAGTGTTTACTGGTCACTTACTGGAGGAGACTGGGTTGAGAGTATATTGACAAGTGGCAGCATCCTCAAACTACTTCTAGTTGTTGCAGGTGGAAACTTCCCTATATTTCTGGTCATGATTCCCCAAGAAAGTGGAACAGGAGCAGGTGGTTCATTAAGTAAAGACTGACCTAGAAGACCTAGGCATTTCATATAAAACTTCCCATTGAAGACAGCTGAGGCTGCTCATTCTGGATTTGTGATCATTCTGAGTGAACGAAGTGCACATGTGAATTCGATGGAGGGGACTAGCTGAAGTAAGTTTGAGGGGATAAGTGCTGAAGATTGAACTTGCATTGTGCAACTATTCTAAGCTTAAGTTCTTACTGTTGTAAGCATGACTGAATTACTGTTGAATACTCAGTAGAGTTGCAGAGGATCTCAAGATTTCATCTCTCACCCAGTGCTCTACCGGGAGGATCAGGAGACAAGCTTGGGGGTCCTGAGAACTGTTGTTCAACTTTTCTTCAGGAGTTGGTTGGGAGGAACAACCTCCTTAAGTTGTTGTCACCTCATCTATTTGACAGGTTCTATTTGTTTAAGTTCAGTTATTATTTTATTTACTGTTTCAGAAAAGTTTAAGAGTTTCTCATGATTAGTATATTGTTATTTTATCATTGTTAAGGATAAATAAAGAACATTTGTTTATACTGTGAAAGTCAGTAACTAGTTAGATTATGATAAACAGTAGAGATATTGCTAAGTTAATTGATAGATAGGAAAACTACCCAAACTGTATTTTTCCACGCCTCTTACAAGGCAGTACTCTAGTACAACATGTATGCTTAATTAAGATAAGCAGATTTCAATAACTTTGAGTGCAGATGTAAATAATTACTTCTACAAGGTTTTATGTAATCTAATTACAGAAGTTTAGCCGTATTTGTATTGTCTATTGGAAATATCTAAAATATCTAATTACAGGTAAAGAATAAAATTAAATAATAAGTACTAGTATGTATAATATTTAGATATTCAAAACTAGTAAAGTATATATTATAAATTCAACAAGTAAAACTTAATAATTAGTATAGAACAGTAAAATATTTAAATTAGGTTTAACCTAGTACATAGTAATTTAGGTTATTAAAATTACCTAGTCAATCATACATTTAAACTAGGTTTACTGTAAACAAAAAGTATTAACCCTGCAAACCTCTAGAAATAACTAGGGTTTACGAGAGATCAGTACTATCACACTAGGGTAAAATTTATAGTTATACAATATAAAAACCTAGCAGAACTTTTCCAGAATTTATTACACTAATAATAAAATTTACTGCTAGTAAAATAATTTCGAAACTAAATATTATTCAAATATAATCCTTTAATAAGAACAAAATATCTTACTGATCTAATAACTCTGTGCATTGAAGAAGTAAATAACTTCAAATATTTACCATAAACCAATTATACCTAAATTTAAACCAAATTAAAATAATGTTGAAACAACACTAAGCTGAAACGAAAACTGAACAAGTATAGTATGGCCTATGGCCTTTTATATTTTCTGTCTAGGCTTTAAAGCCTGACCAAAAATGACTTATTTAAGTCTAAACAGAAGTCACAAAACCAAAATTTAACAACTATAATTTACAGCGGTGAAAACCCTTCAACTGTTTTGAAAAATGCTAAAATTACAGTCATTCATTTCTCTGTAAAAACCAAATTAAATCTTCGAGATACCACCGAGTGGCTTGACAGTACAGACACGGCTTAAAGCCAAAATATTTAAAACTATTACCATCTATATTAATTTAGGCTGAGAAGGCTCAACAAAATCAGGAAGTCGCGGTTGCAGAAGCCATAACCTTTCTTTACAACAACCTCTAGGGCTTTAAAAACTTTTACAAAATAAAAGAACAAGTAGCATAACTAATAACCACGTCTAAGGCATCAACCATCACACATGCCGGTGCTTCCATTCTTTCCACCATACTTATGTGCAGGAGAAACCCCCAGATGTCACCGAGGCTTACCAGGAGAAGTGCTTGTGCTGAAGAGTGAGGGTAGATATTTTCTCCAAGCTTCAAGTTCAAGACTGGAGAAACCTGCACACAGAACACAGTGGCGTTGTTAATACCTTATTTTCAAAATAATATTGAAACCCTGCTAATTATTAACCTGAAGGAAATTTAGACGTTTTTACCTTATAAGCTGCGCAACAATGAAGTCGTTGAAGCCACCCAAGCCTAGCTTGATGGCGCATTGGAGAAGATAAATCCCTGCGAATGAGATTGTGCATAATGCAACAAAACCCCAAGCCACGATATGTAAGGATAAAACCACAAGGAGGAAGCAAGCAAGTAAAAGTAGATGCAACTCTTCACTTCAGACATGCTTGCCCACTTGCACAGTAAGCAAACGCCCACAGTCATTCAAGACGACGGCGAAACCAATTCCAACACTCATTACCTCTTGACAGTCAACAATACAATTGGACAACTGTAATCTATCAACTCTACACAAGCTCACGGGGTATGAAGGACTGTGTGCTTATCTCTATGGAGGTTTTAACAGCAACCATGGCGGCCACGAGCTCCCAACTCGGCCACTCCTCAACCAAAAGAACCCAATACAACGCGATGTTAGGGTTTGGACAACTATTAACAAAGTCAACAAACCTAACTACTTAATCATCTACCACGTGTACCCAAATTATTTTCACAATCATGGGTTTGGAACTATAGTCGATTTTACTGATTTCCAATCTGCACAAGTCATTGGTGAGGCAAAGTCAAAACCATATCATTAGTATGCATTTTATCAATAATGTTGTTTTTCCTTGTTATTCTGATTTCCCAGTTTTAAAAACCATAGGATAAACAAAATAGTTTTTACTTAATATTTTCTATTAGATAAGTTAGAATAATCATATTCTAACTATGTTTTTTATAGAATATAAATATATGACTATACTTAAAATAGTAAGACATCATTGAAAGGGGTAATCTAATCCTCCCTTGAAGTATTTAACATAAAACTTGGAGACAGAAAGTAATTCTTTTACTTTTGCAATTATTTTTATGTAGGGTTATAACTATAGCACAAGCAATTACAAGAATTTCTCTAACACCTACTATGATAGTAATTATTGAAAAGGAGAGCTCATAGAAAGCAAAGTTTTATAAACGAGAAAACTAAGTAATAGTTCAACTTCCATGGAGAATTTTAATGTTTCAAAAAGAATTCTTTTAGATACGAATAGAACCATGTTTCAATTGCTATATGATAGATATGTAATTATAGGTATGTGCATGCGGAACATATCTTTTCTTTTATAAAAACGTTGAATCATAAATTCTTATGAACAAAAGTAGAAGTGTTCTTAAACACTTCATTTTGAAACATTTAAGCAAATAGTTGAAGACTGGATGAAGAATTAATTGGACTCCATTTTGGTGGTAAACTGAACATGCATATAACCCATCCTTCCACAGTTTAGTTTTACCATCTTTATGCAGTTTGATAACTTAGCATTATCAACGTTACCTCTTACAGGGTCAAGCTGCAAACAAACATTTTATTTACTAGCAGGTTATCCTATGCTAGTGGAGTATCATTCTTGATCTGTAATTTTTACTGGAACAAACTTCTCACCTGTTAGAACCTGTAAAAGAACCATCATTCCACTGCATTAGTTGTAAGCTAAGTAAGCCCCGATCTCATCTAAGATTCTACCTACTTGACAAATGAAGACAATAACACACTTAGCATCGGATTAAGATGCAGTATTCTTTTCTCACCTTCTGAAAAACATAAACTGCAATGTTTGACATTTCTAACATAGTACTTTAAGATAATCTAATAATTTCTACAGAATCAAAGAAAAGAATTACTCTTTGTTATTTTTAACTATTTGAGTATCCGCTAACAGTTAATGGTTCATTGGCATTGACAACCTTGACATTTTATGTTACATGAAAATTTTAAATTTTTACGAATTTTTGGGTTATTACAAGCTAGGAGTTATCCATGAATTAACTACCAATCATCCATGAATCAACTATTTTTGTATTCTTTTTTTTTAATAATTGTATATTTTGAATTAGTAACGACTTGTCACATCCCCTCGTCTCTACTCGATGGAGAGGACGCGACTACACTGTTGTTGTCTAATAGAGCGGGCACCTAGCCCCATGAACATAATAATAAAAATGCATTGGAAATAAAATATATATAGATGCATGATGCAATATACAGCGAAATCAAATACATTCATCAAGACATTCAACATGTTCATAATAATTCTTAAGCAATACAGTTGCAGAAGTTAAGTACACAGAAAATACTTATCTTAAGAAGAAGCTTCTCTGCAACAAGCTATGTCGCTGCAACATTCCACCCAACCATAGGCCAGTGTGCTCATCAATTTGTTAGCATCACTGCCACCCCCGAGCTGGGCATGATTTCCACAAGGAACTAGGGAACAATAGGCTCACACATAACCAAATACACATCAAAACTCAGCCAAGCCAAACACAGTTGGGTTTATCAGGCTGCTAAGCCAGTGGAAAGGTAGAATTGCCAAGCTAGTGAGCTCAACCACAGAGCTATGGACACCTACACAAGATTTGTCTTGGCCTCCACAATACCTACACACCCAACACAAGGAAGTATCCCCTTCACTATTACACAATCCTTCAAGCCATACCTTCCCTTCCAGTGCTCTTCAAGGTGTGCATGGACAGATAACCAACCCCTCTTGATTTGTCTGTGAGGTTCCTCTCTTCACTGGGTTTATCAAGTCAATTCTGGGCCTCTTCCACTCTTAACCAGTTCAGACCAACACAAGGATTTACAGAACAACGACATACAAACACTGTGTATGAACAAAATATTATTGAGAGCCAAAAACGAAAATCGTAAAATGGGAAAATCACCCTAGGAGGCAAATCTGTTTTCAGGAAATGCTCAGGGACATTACAGGAGCAAAAATGACCTCCATTCACATTCAAATCGTGAATTTGAATTCAGAAAACACCTATGGGCGTTACGGGAGCAAATACGGCCTCTATAAACCCCCAAATTGTGGTTCTCCTCTGCCCATTCACTGAACAATACAAAAACGGGTTTCCCAACTTGGAGAAATTAGGAAAAATGCAGAAGTCATGAGGGAAAAATGCTCATGAGCTCCCATTGCGTGAGGAAAGGAAACATGACCTCTTAAAATCCCCAAAATTGTGGTTCTCTGTTGCACATTCACTCAGCAATACAAAAATGGGTTTTCCCAGCCATGGAAATGAAAGAATGCGGGAAAAATGTGAATGAGAGAGCCCATCCACTGAGCATTGCAAAAACAACTTCCCAGACTTGGAGAAAATGGAAGAAACTGCCGAAAACATGAAGGGAAACGCACAAGTAGCTCCCGCTGCGTGAGAGAGCAAAACATATGAGTGAATAATGAATTGGGCATGCATTTCTGACCATTTACTTGCCCCATAAGTCAAAAACAGGATTTCCAAAAATGGGTGGCTTCCCCAATTCGAAATTGACTTCCACACTACTCCCATCCCAAGGCATTAACCACCTCAACCAATTTCTGGAAGAAATAAATGATTGGGCACAAAAGACAAAATGGGTAGTTGACAGGTTTATGGGTTTTCCCTTTGACATTTGGCTCAACCCTATTGGCTCAAGGGTTTGAATATTTTCCCTCCCTATTCCTTGTGAAATCATGCCTCCATCTCTTTAATGTTGCATTGACATAGCTAGTTGGGGTTATTTTTATTAATTGCATATTTACATGATGTCCAAAATTACTGTGCCATCGGCTAGCACGAATACCATTGGCATCGATTTTAATTGCCGAAACATAAAACACTAAATCCATGGCGGGGCCTTCGCCTTGAGCTCCACACCATGGTTTAATAATGTTATTTACATTATTTACAATTTAATGCAATTGGGGTCAAAACCAAGGTGTTATACGACTGCCATAGAATCAATATGGACAATACACTTGTTTCATACTCTTGCAATCTAGAAAAAGCATAGGTGCTTGTCCACCCCAAAATCTCAAATAAAAACACCTATCGTTGTAATAAAAAAAAGGAATATAAAAAATAACTTGTAGCTAGTTGATGAATGGATAATTGGTAGAAATGCATAGATAACTCATAGTTGATGAATGGATAATCAACAATTCATGGCAGATAACTAGAAGAATGTGATATAAAAATAAAAAGAATATAAAAAATAATTGATAGTTGATAAATGGATAACAAGAAGAATGTTGATGATAACATGTATCTAGGCATGAATAACTCACAGTTGAACTCATTTAACTAAAAGAATATGGCGAATAAAAAAATTTCCAAACTGTATTCCATTCCATAACTATTTCTTAACCATTTGATCCCTATCGACATGATCCATCCAAACTATGTGGGTGTGCTACTAACTAGTACACCCACATAGTTTGTGGTTGGATCACGTCGATAGGGATTAAATGATTGAGAGATAGTGATGGAATGGAAGACAGTTTGGAAAAAAAATTATTGCTCATATTATTCTAGTTAAATTGGTTCATCTATGAGTTATCCATGCCTAGCTACATGTTATCACTGACATTCTTCCTGTTATCCATTTATCAACTATTAGTTATTTTTTATATTCTTTGTTTTTATCTCACATTCTTCTAGTTATATTCCATGAATTGTTGGTTATCCATTCATCGGCTATGAGTTATTGATTCATCGCTACCAATTATCCATTCATCGGCTACCAGTTGTTTTTTATATTCTTTTTTTTAATAATTGTTTATTTTGAATTTTGAACGACTTCCATAGAATCAATCTCGACAGTACACTTGTCTCATCCTCGTCCGTAGATGAAAAAGCATAGGTTGTAGTCCACCCAAAATCTCAAATAAAAATGTCTATCGACGTAATAACAATCTCAAAATACTAATCATACTAATAACAATATCAAAATACCAACAATAATAAAGAAAAATTAAATTATCACTGGACAGAAGTCCGACCCGAAAATCCCAAGGATTTTTGTGTTCCCTTCTACCCGTGCGACACTAGCTAGGATTCATGCCTAGTAGCGAGAACTTCTCGAGATGGAACCTACTAGACTAAACCTATTGAATGTGCACACTTGTTCTTTATACTTGGACAAATTCTATGTTTCACATCCAACTGTTTACATATTACACTTAGCGAATTACAACATGCCAAAGAACAACAACACATGTTTGCGGACGACATCCTAACCAGGTGTACACCCAAGTTATATCAATAATATAATGATTTACAAGAAGACTTATTTACAACAGTGTTGAATTGCCATAACCTGGCATCTCATCCATGAGCGTGCCCAAGATGGCCAATGCTCATGTTAGAAAGCTAACCGACAACACACTTAGCCATTGTCTCAATTATAGTCTGCATGACGTCTTGCTCTTATGTTTCTCCTAAACCTCGTCACAAGTCTACCTGACGTGTTGTTCATCACAATCTTTCCAACCAATCAAGATCACATCTCCTAGCCTTTGCGCCCTCAAGAGTGTGCCCAAATCCTCGTGAACCTGCTTCCTCACAGCCTTCATGACTCCAACTCACACTCTACCTACTTGTACTCCATGTTGTTATAGTGTGATTTGCCACACCTTATACATCATGCTTTGATGGCCTATCCCTGTCCCTATTTAGACTTTTTTTACCCCATTTTTATCACCAATACCCTCATGCTTCAGTGGAACCCTTAAAAATACATTTTTGAATATATATGCTGGTCACAAGTTTACAACCCACCTATACGCCACTTGCACCACTGTCACCTGCGTACATCAGGAATTATGCTAAAAAAAATGGAGTTTTCCCCATCAAGTAACAAATGACTTGATCCTTGGCCTTCCATATGCCGAGAAATGCTCTGATTCGACCCTTCACTTCCCATTAAGGGGCTATATATTGAGCTACTATGAAGCATTAGAGGAGGAAAACTTTTGAGAGCAAAGATATTACAGTGAAATTGTGCTACATTCTTATATGCTTGAGTTTGCATCCCTTTGTCCTTGAAGAAACCATTAGTGCTCTTTCCCAAGCTTGCTTTTATCATTATGAGCTTTCGTTTGTATGGAGGATTGAAGTGGTGGAGGCCCAAGTGGAGGGAGTCGATTTCTCGATTTTGACGAGGTGTCAATAGAGTTTGTCATTTGTATCTATTTTCATATTAGTAGAAATATCCATTTCTTGTCCATTACATGTGCAATTATGCATATTTTTATCCATGGATGTAATTATTCTATTTACATGCCGGGATTGAATATGCTAGATTAGACTCTAACACTTTACATATATCATGCTTGTATATCTTGTTGTTGTTGAGGATAATCAGTAGAGACAAGTTTGATTGAAAGCTCAACAGGAATTTACTCCGAACATCCAGAATAAGGTACGCTTCTTATCCCTTAGTGTTAGTTTCATTTATATGTTTAGCATGCTTTGAAATGGGTTTATTTCTGGTGTCATCCTGTCTATCGTGGTCCACCCCAAGCCATACAATCTTTTATTCATAACATAATTGGAAACTCTGCTAGGGACTTTCCTTTTGGTGGGATTGTGGGTGCATTGTTTTGCTTGATTTGATCTGTGTTTCTCCTCGTTTCTGTGATGCATTTGGTAGTATGTTCATTCATTGACAGTCCCCTAGACTGGTTTGACCCTTGGCCTACTTTTTACCACCTTCTTTGTATACGCGGGCCAAAGAATATAAAGTCGCATATAGACACAGGCTATACTCTACCTAGTTGTGTACATACGCTACATTTCTTTGAACAATCACATACATACGTTACTTTTCTTTGAATAGTCACGTACACCATCCCTTTTGCTTTAGTTCTTGATGTGTGAAGTTGTTGGGTGGGTTGTGAGTGTGGTCGGGTCCTCTTGGGTACCAATACTGTCTATTGACTTCTCCCTTTGTGACAAGAAACCCCTTTTTATTTATTTTCTTTCTTTGATTTTTTTTCTTGTTAAGTTATCTCCTTTTTTGTTTTTCCATTAGTGCATTAGTATTTTAGTCTCGGTGTCTTGCTTGGCTTGTGTTTGCTGCTTGACGCAGAGACTGAGAAATTTATTGCCTTTTATTGCATTTTCATTCTTTTATATTGAAAATACAAAATAATTCTATAGTTGCATACTTACTTGCATCTCACATATGCATTGAAGGAGGTACTTGCATTGGGTTGCTTGGCTGAGAGTAGTGCTTTCATATATGAAGGATTGCATTGGCATTTGAAAATGAATGATTTTTTGTGCATTACATGTAGTGGCATACCCATTTTTCATGTTTAAAAACAAAGTTGCACTTGGCATTGTTTTTTTAGGTGTTTGTCCAGGTGAGAAGTGAAATCCTTGGTATAATTAGTGTTCTCAGAAGGATTCTCTTACACAGGAGTTAAGCACGAGGCAACACACACGTTAGTGGTGGGGATATCCCCCAACTACTTTCTGTTGAGCATCGAAGATATTTCCAGGATCTTATTCATGTTTGGGGGATTTTGAGGTACCTTTGGTGCTTTCGAGTTTCGGGCTTTGTTACCTTGCCTATACGATAGATCTAGCCTGCAATCGTCCACCTGAGCACTTGTTATATTGAGGTGACCTTAGTTTCCTTACCTAGGTATTGCAGGGGGTACTTGTAGAATTTATTCTGCAAGTGTCCCTGCCAAGTAGGGGTTGGAGAGAACAGACACTATATGTGTTGAAGCTGAGGGTCACTATAATTGGTTACACACCTCCTCTTGTAGTGTATGGGAGTCTCATGCCTTTGATAGGTGATACATACCTGTTGCATTCGAGAGCTCACTTATCCTCCCTCTTGGCTTGTTTGCATCTAACCTAGTTTTACTTAAGGGTGTGCTCTATGTGTGCTAGATAGATTTAGGGACCACAGTTACTTGAGTCTCTTTTTGTTCCCTTAAGTTCACGTCCCTTTACATTTGGCATGCCCAACATCACTATTATATTATGTCACCTGCTTAGGTTCTAATGCAGACCCTAGTGTTGGACTAGGGGGCACCACAACCCCTTACCTTGCGCATAGATTTGGAATTGCTCCTTCTACTCCATTTGTCGGGAGATTTCCACCTCCTTTGTCGAGTCTTCACACTAGTGTTCAGTCCCATGGGGGTGGTAGTAAATGTGTGAGCGTTGGGTCTACAACTTACATTCCTTTTTATGTCCTATCATCCACTACACTGTTTCCTTTGAATGTTTTTCTCATGATTAATCCTCCCTATATCCTTTAGTTTGGACTCCTTATTGACTATTTTCAATTGTTTTTGGACTAATGTCGTTGTGTAGGGTCCATTGTTGTGCACCCTCACCGAGTTTTAGTTCGTTCATTCCCATGGCAGGTATAATACTAAATTGGCATATAGGATAGGACCACTTTCCGTGTGAATTTTGCATTATCCTATGACTATGTCACCTTAACCATAGGTACAAACCCTCTTCGTGATGTCACAGAACCTTCATACTGCTACTAGAAGCGACATGTTGTAAGTGGTAGAGCCTTCCTAATCACAGCTGCCCTAGTTAGATCCCACTTTGTCATTTGGTACCCATGTTGAACATCCTCCCTTAGGTCTGGAAGTCCCTTGTAGTTTCGCCATGCCTTTGAGAAAGAACCTCATATTCTTTCTTAAACTTTATGTTGGCTATATTCCACAGGGACTCCCATTTTGTATCAAGTTGTAATTGCATTGCATGCGTCCGCTTACCATATTGAGCTTTACGTCTACTATTTGCTTCAATTTTATAAGCCATATAGCCCGAGCTTATCTCAATCCTATCCAAGAAGAGCCTCTCATATATCTTTTGCAACTTGATTATCCCATACCCAAAGGAAACATCCCCCCAAGTGTCCCTATCCTGCATATGCTTCCTTGCAGTGAGCATAGGTATGTTCCACTACTTGGAACTAGTTTGCTTGCCCGCGACACTCGTTTCCTCCTTATTGTACTATAAACAATTTTATTCTTTTTCAATCTTTTTAGTATGAAAAAGACCAAAAACCATAAAATATAAAAAGCCGGAGAGAATTTATATCACTTTCTAATGGCAGTTATCCTGTCGTGGCAGCTATCCTGTCATGTCGCCTTCGAACAGAGCACTGAACATTCCATCCTTTGGTTGGGTTACTAGTATGACCTTAGGAGTTGAACTCGTTATTCTGAGTTTTCTCGACCAGATGGTTATGATTCTAGTGCCCATGGAGCCTCTATGGATGCCTCCTGTGTCCTAGAGTTGTACCAGTTTCCATTTGAGTCTATGTTTCCAATGTGTATCCATCTACATTATGCTCTTGTTTGAAGGAAGTTTTAGCCTGATTCGGCCATTCTTCATTTATCTTGTCTTTGTATGTCGACCATTCCTGATACATTTGTTATTGGTTCATGTACATCTTGTTTGTCCGAGTTCTTCCAAATTATCCAGCGTTGATGTGTACCTTGTGTTGGTTGATGGGGGATGCCTTAATGCCCTCCTTCCAACAGATTTCATTCCATCGACTTCATATCATTTATTATGTAACAAGGATCTATAGTCCATTTAGTGCCTTGAGACTTGCAGTCATCAATAGTAGGTTCTATTGCCATCGACAGATTTGGGAATACATCAATGTCCCCTGAACGATGGACTCTCTCAAGTGTTTGACTTCAACACATTTATTCACACTTGTTTGTTTGCTCTTTGTACCTTGATTCCCATTATCATTATCGGTGGGATATCTCGCGTCTATTAACGATATACATCAATGATCGGTAATCAGATGATGGTCCATCATGTTCAACTTCGACACCTTTATTTGTGTGATGGGACATGTACTAGCGGTGATTTGTGTAGAATACCTTCGTGTTTGGTGGCATTCCATAAATGCTACCTCCTTGATCGTGCCAATATCTATTATATTTTAGCTCTCATGACCAGACTCCAATGTACCATTTGATGTCTTCATTTAGTATGGAGACCTTATTTCACTGTATATTGTATGTGGCAATGACCACTCATGACATTTATCTATTATTCCTATTCATGGCCATTGTACTATTATGTATCCAAGATTGCTATTTGTATACTTCATATCTGTAGTCATATGTAGAGATCTATCATTGTATTATACTGATGAGTGGCCAATTTTTTTCACCTGGGTCTTCATTACTGCACTCCTTGGATTATTATAATGTATTTCGGTCATCATGTATCCCTCTGACTTCACACATTAGGGGGCATCTATTATAACATAATTTGCCACACCTGATACATCATGCTTTGATTGCCTATTCCTGTCCCTATGTAGACTCATTTTATCCCATTTTTCTCACCATTACCTTGATGCTCCAGTGGAACCCTTAAAAATACATTTTTGAGTATATGCGCGGGTCAAAAGTCTACAACCCGTGTATACACAGCTTGCACCACTGTCACCTGTGTACATCGAGAATTATGCTAAAAATATATATATATATATTTGGAGTCTTCTCCATCAAGTAATGAATGACTTGATCCTTGGCCTTCCATATGTCGAGAAACGCTTCGATTCAACCCTTCACTTCCCATTGAGGGGCTATATATTGAGCTACTATGAAGCATTAGAGGAGGAAAACTTTGGAGAGAAAAGATATTATAGTGAAATTGTGCCCCGTTCTTATATGCTTAAGTCTGCATCCCTTTTGTCCTTGAAGCAACCATTAGTGCTCTTTCCCAAGCTTGTTTTTATCTTTGTGAGCTTGCATTTGTATGGAGGAATGAAGTGGTGGAGGCCCAGGCGGAGGGACTCAGTTTCTCGATTTCAATGAGGTGCCAACAGAGTTTGTCATTTGTATCTCTGTTCATATTAATAGAAATATCCATTTCTCATCCATTACATGTGTAATTATAAATTATTTTATCCATGGATGTAATTACCCTATTTACATGTTGGGATTGAATATGCTAGATTAGACTCTAACACTTTACATATATCATGCTTTTATATCTTGTTGTTGTTAAGGACAAAGTGTAGAGACAAGTTTGAATGAAAGCTCAATGGGGATCTACTTTGAACATCCGGAATAAGGTACGCTTCTTATCCCTTAGTGTTAGTTTCATTTATATATTTAGCATGCTTTGAAATGGGTTTATTTCTGGTGTCATCCTGTTTGTTGTGGTCCACCCCAAGCCATAGGATATTTTCTCCGTAACACATGTGTCTTGGTTTCTCCCCAACACAGGTTGGGAGCCTTCCACAACCCCACTCAATTCACAACTCGTTGTCACCTCTTTGAAACTCACTGCAACCAACGTGACCTTGGAGCTTGTCATGCTCCAACTCATCTCAGGAGTTTCCCACACCTCAACACTTATGTGGGAGCTCATCCGCAACCTTCTCACAAGCATGACCTAAGAAGCTCTGCAACACGTCTTGGGAGCCCATCACATCCAAATGTGCCTCCAGGAGCTTAACGCCCAAGTCTGTTGTAGCCACATGACTTAGAAGCTCGCTACATGTTGTGGACACTTACTCACCCAAGCCAAAGTCTTCATGGCCGATGCATGTTGAGTCTGCCAACCGTAGGACTTAGGAGCTCGCACAAACGTTGATGCCTCACCAACTCAGTTTGGAAGCTTTCCCACATAGTATGCAGTGTTGTTTCACCATAACACTTCGAGATCCCACTTAGACGCTCCATGCTATGTGCCTCCCTGCATGCTCATAAATTCCTCTTGTAGAGCACCTCCCAAAGGGAGTGCGCGCACTTGCTTGCCGGTGGCGTCGTCGAGCTCCTCCGTGGGCGTCCTCCTTCAGCACACTTTAAGTCTATGGCGTCATGGTGTAGGGGTGTGCCTCCCTACGGATGCTCGGTCCAACGGACCCTTCCAAATGGGCGCTTCCATGAGCGTGTCTCCCGGGCGACCAAGGTGGTTTCCGGGCGCACCCCATGGAACACATCTTCCTCGTGCGACATCATTCCTCCAAGCTCCCTCAAGGTGTGTCTGCTTCATCAACGAGCGCTCGAGCTCAACGTGTTTCCAATCCGCCGATACGCCAAGGTGTTGCGCTCTTGGGCTTGCCAAGCTCCAAGGGTGAGCACGGGCTTCGTTTGTGGGAGCACGCCCTTGCTTGGTCCGCACACTCCTCAAGCATTTTGTAACTTGGCCAAGGCACCACTTGTCAAGGTTGCCGAACGTATCTTGCCCACATGGACGCCCAAGCCAACCTCTTGGGCATAGCGCATGGATGTAACAAATAGCCCTTTCAAAACCAGCTTTCAGTCATACAAGGCAAAGTTAACTAACAAATAAACAAAAATACTACATTCGAAGGTCATTACTAAAAATGCCTACATTTTACAAAGGCTCATATATCAACATAGGACTGATATAAAAAATACAACCCACTTCCCATCCAAAACATTGGAAGAAGAAACTAGTCAAAAAGAGAGAAAGAACCAATGTCCACAGGCTAGCCCCTAGAGAACTCAAAACACAAAACTCTCACAAGAGAGTCCAATGCCCGTTTAGAGAGGGAATCCACCACATGATTTAATTCCCTGTAAATATGCTGAAAGGAAAGTTTAGCAAAATCTGAAGCCACTGTTCAAGACATAGGTTGTTGATCACTGCTCGATCACAAGCCCAACTAATCACCAATCTAGAATCTTTAAAGACCTTGAAGCTTTGAATTCCTCTATTTTTAGCAAACCAAAGGAGTCCCCAGCAAAGCTTCAATACCTTGTTTTCTAGCAAACCAAAAAACTCCCCAGCAAGCCAAGAGCTCAGCTTTAGTATCGCTACCCAAACCAACAAAAAGCCAAACATGAAGGTGTTATCCCTCTTTTACGTGAATGAACATCCCTGCCCCCACAAATCCCCTGTTGTGCCCCCACAAATCCCCTGTTGTGCTGCCCCCATTGAAAAAGGCCATCGACTGATTATCAGTAAAAGGAAGAGCTGTGATACATCTACTCTTACAAACAGAGCATAGCATACATGAGAGTATTCTTCCACAGTTTTGAGAGTGTTGTGGTCAACAAAAACAGTTGAAGGACTGATACCATCAAAGATGGCACGGTTTCGAACCTTCCAAATCTCCCAAATAATAACCAGGCAAAAAAAACAGAAGCCTAGACTCCTACGCAACCAATTGAAAAAACAATCCACAAATGAATTACAGTCCCACTCACAGGATAATCCCATTCTTGAATACAACTTTTTCCAAGCATCACGAAAGAAAACACAGTGGCAAAATAGATCATCGGTCGTCTCCATCTCACCTCTACAAAGGCTACATCGACTCGGCCCACAGAAACCTCGACGCTGTAAAATTTTCACATTGAAACTGTGTCCAAAATGCTTAGCCAGCTCAAAGTCAATTTATATTTTTTAAAACCTTTAAACATAAAGTCTACTATACTCTGCCATTAAAAACATATTCTTTAAAATTTAAAAATACTCAATATGAACTTTATTCAGTAAAAGAGATCAATCTCAAACAGATTGGCACTAATGTTTTCATTTTTATTATTCTCTATAGGAAGCAAGGAACAGTTCCGTACATATATCAAAATGGAAACACACATTAATCAACATTTATTGCAAAATAGAGATAAAAAGTTTTTTCTCCTGCCTAGACTAGATTTGGCTTCAGTAAAAGAATGGTCTCAACATCATATGACTCCATAATTCTGCCCAATCATTTCTTCAGTGGTATGACAATCTCAAAGTTCTTCCCGATTGGAAGAGTAATATTTGAAACCACTGAAATTGCTGAACCAGCAAGAGAGATAGGTCCCAAAACTGTAACTTTTTCAAGAAGCCATCCTTCCCCAATTGCGTAATCCCCCATTTGGACTTCTGATCTCAGTCTTACTCCTCCCTGTACCATATCTGCATAAAACTTTACATAACTTGACTTGCCTTGCTCTATTACCATTTCCAAATCCTCTCCATTGTCCACATATAGGTCTCCATATGCTTCCATCCTACCACCCAAAGCAACCATCAGACTAAATGGGCTTTTTCTGCTTTCCCTAGTTGTCATACCCATTTCTTGCATGGGCAGTATAGTCCCCTCATATACATGGACATTGATGGTATCTAGTGGAGCTTCAAGTCTCACAGATGAGCCATTCTGAACTGTTACCGAGTCTGATGCATTGAACAAATTGTACCAAGTTCCCTTTGGAAAATACGCATCCACAGCCAGTGCTCCCCGCGTTAAAACAGGTGAGACTAAGACCCCTTTACCCAATAGAAACTGGGTGCTGATTGCCAGTGTGTTAGGATCCTCGGGGAATGTGAAGAAAAGAGGCCTTGCAATGGGAGATCCATTAGTGTGAGCTTCAAAAGACAATGTGTAGATATACGGAAGAAGTTTGTATCTCAAACCTAACGCCTTCTTTGCAGACGCTGTGACTGATTCCCATAAGTAAAGCTCTTGGCGAATTGCTGCCTTTTCTGAGTGATCTCTGGCAAAGGGATAAAAGGAACCTAGTTGAATCCATCTATTGCAGAGCTCTTCGGTCGTGTCTCCTATAAATCCACAAATATCAGCACCTACCATTGGAACTCCAAACAATCCAAAATTCAGCATTGTGGGTATGGAGTACACGAGATCATCCCATGTTGCAGCATTGTCTCCTGTCCAATGAGCTGCATGGGCCCCTGATCCAACAAATGTAGAACGGGTCAGTATAAATGGCCTCTTCTTTAGTACTGATTGCAATGCCTTATTTGTCACAATAGCCTCTGATAGCCCATAAAGATTATGAGCATTGTACTCCAAGGTATCATTATAGTGAACTGCACTAGCGGCAATGGTTTTGCTACCCAGTGGTCTTTGTGCTCCAGAAGAATTGATTTTATAAGGGGGATTATCCCATCTGGAGCTGTTGGCATCAGTACAAACTAAACAACAATCTGTCTGTGCATCTTTTCGCGGGCAATTCCCATCCTTTGGTAAGGAACATGTGATTCCACTACAGAAGTTGGAAACTTCATTCATATCAAGCCAAAGGCCGTCGAATGCGAATGTATCATGAAACTCAGAGATTTCTTTTGTCCAAAATGACTCAGTCTTGGGATTGAGAAAATCTGGAAAATATACTGGGCCTGGCCACACTTGTGCCAAATATGGCACACTTCCTTGCTTAACAAAAATGTCGTCCTGCATCCCTCTCTGAAAAGTCTTGTCTGTCTCATTCACGCTTATTCCTGCATAATAAAGCAAATGATATGTATCTTTAGAATGTACTAATCTGGCTCAATTATGTTCTAATTATGTCATAGATTTGGAGAAGAAGAACATAGAGAAAGGAAATTTTGACTAGAAAAATCATTGAATGTGAAATTGAGATCTACCCGGATCAATAATGAGAACATATTTCTGCCCATTAGCATGGATTCGTTCAACAAACTTTTGCATTTCATTCACAGGGAAATTCACAGGATCTAGAGTAAAATCCTTGAAGTCATCCATGTAATCAATGTCTGTCCAGATCGCTTCTAGAGGAATTTTTGCTGTTGCATATCCAGCTACAACTGATTCAACATCTGTAACGTTTTTATATCCATATCTGCATTGGTGAAAGCCTGTGCAATCCAATCCAGTTATATAAATGAGCAGGATTGCAAACACAAAGTCATGTCCCAACTCATCAAAATAAAACTACTTAAGAAGTTCATCCATGTAAGTTGTACTACGGCGAAACTTATGTTCTCGACAGGGAGTGAGCCTGTAAGGTTCCATCCATTGGTTGGAAGATCCAATGGTGCTCCTCTTATAAGCTCTCTCCTCGAGAAAGAATTTGTGGAGTGCATAAGTATTGCCAATTATGGAACGCCTGGGTTTAATATGAATGCCTAATTAGTAATAAGCATGAGGGCTTGTGGATGTCTAATATAATTTCAAGCCGTTAAATTTCTCAGTAAAAGAAAAAGATTGACCTACAATATCGTAAGCATGGAGTAGGACTACTAATTGCATTTTTCTGAAACAAGGTAAACAAATTGCTACAAAATTCACAAAACAGATAAGGAAATACCAAAAGACCAGTATGGCATTGGGGCAGGACGACCGATGAGCCCTGTGTACTGCTGAACAACAGCAAGCGGTGAAGGACCTGAGAAAAAATAAAAGTCCAAGACTCCCCCAATGGCTCTATAGGTCAGGTAGGATCGCCCATACTGAACATCCATGCCATTGCTATTCAGCAGCAGAACTCCATGGGCAACACCTCCTGGTCTCACATCCATATAAAACGGATGAGACCCATAAAGATCCAAATACTTATTCATACTGGCAATGTCTGAATTCCAGAGCGTATTGCTTTCATTCCCGTTGAGGCGAAATCCCGGCCTAGTGCTCTCTCCCAATCCATACAAAGAAGCAGAAAATGGAAGGCCAGTAGAGATCTCCAAGTATTGGTCTTTAAACACCATGTTCCCAAATAAATCGCCATTGTTATTTGCAGTTGAATTAAAGAGAGTTTCTCCATTTGAATGCCTTGTGATTGCAAAGCCGAATGGATTGCTGGAGTAATTAAATAGCAATTCATGAAGATCGTCCTTAGAATCCTGTGTATTAGTACCAGTACTGTTTTTCTTCACCCCATCATATCTAGGCAGAATATCTCTCGGAACTTCCCATCGCTGCTGATTAGCATCAGTAATATAAACTCTCAAACGATCATTGGATTCGTACCTGAAACTCGATCAAATTCAATACAATTAAGCCTTCGTTCTCAGTTCATGTTTTAGCACAGATCCATGTAAATCTGATATGCAGCATATAAATCTAATAATTTCTTTCATTTGAAAATGAAAACTAAGAACAAGAACCAAAGACATCAAATTACCTGGCTACCAATTGCAAGCGTTGAATGTCGGGGCCGTAGTGAGAATTGTTGTTGTTGATGAGTTGCAATTGGGCTGTCATGGATTTTCCATCTGGTGCTTCTGAGATGGAGGAGACCATGTAGCCAGACCCAAGAGCATGAGACAGACAACATAGAAGAAGAAAAATGGGTATGCATACAAAGCTAGAGATCCTGAACGTTGCTGTTTGATCCATTGTATTTGAAATTCACAGCTTAGATTGTTGCATGGTAAGGAGGAAGGGATGCCTATTTATGGACTTTGGATAAATCTAGCTATTCAGACGATGGTGGCATTACACTCATGTGAACACCCAAACGTTCTCGTTGTGGAAAAAGGGTTGGGCGGCTTTGGAAATCGAGCAGCAGATTTTGGGAAGAATTTCCGTGGAAAGGAGTTCAGTATATCCATTAAAGCTAGTTGCTTTAACCATATATTTTTATACTAATAAATGTTTATATTTTACAACTAGTGTGAATTAGTGTGAATGAGGACCATATATTTTTATATATGATAGATGTTTATATTTTATAAAATGTTTATATTTTACAATCTAGTGTGAATGAGGAAGATCCTCTTCATAAATTGTAGAATGATGAGAATTAAGATTTATTTTGGGTAATCGTTTTAAATTTAAATTTAAATTATAAATTTTATTTCATTTTATATTTTATATGTGATATTAATTGAGATATGGATAATTAGTGGCTTTGCTAGTAACAAGATTTATTTTGGGTTGTTTTTTCAAATTTGAAAAAAAATATCTCACTTTACCTATGGTTGAGATATGGATAAGTAGTGACTTTGTTAGTAACAAGATTTATTTTTGGCTTTCGTTTCAAATTTGAAATAAAATTATACAAAAATATCTCGCTTTACATGTAATAATTAGTTGAGATATGGATAACTAGTGGCTTTATTTTCGGATCGTTTCAAATTTGAAATAAAATTATAAAAAATAATCTCACTTTACATGTGATAATTAGTTGAGATATGGATAACTAGTGGCTTTGGTAGCAATAATTAAAAATGTGGACTTAGTTAGAAATAAACCATTTTTCTTTCTCCTCCATTTTAACTAGATTGTTTTTCCAAGGAAAATAGAGGTGAATTTATGATGTTCATTTACACGGATAATAGATAGGTGTTTATATTTTAAATCTTGGCTCCTCTCCACTTTCACTAGATTGATTTTCCATGGAAAATAGAGGTGAATTTATGATGTTCATTTACACGGATAAGTGAGATAGATATATATGTATGTATGTATGTATGTATGGATGTATATTGAGAAAAATAATCTTTTTTTTTTCTCCTCCACTTTGACTAGATTGCGATTTGGGTAGGAATGATAAAATCCTATCGAATTTTCAAAAATCCAGGTTCTTGTCAAGTTTTGGAATTTTGGGTGCCTCACTGGTTTTTGAGGGAGTTGAATTCATTTCTTCTTTATGGGTTTCTTTGGATGACAACCACCTACATATGATGCAACATAATCACATGATTCATTTTTTTATATGTACAATGCATGTAAAGAACATGTATGCAAGTTCTACAACTAATATTTTGATTTTAAATTGACTGACCTCGTGTACTTTTTTTTTGTAAGTTCAAGAGTTAATCTATTGAGTAAAAGTAATAATGGTACAAAAAGTGTTACAAATCATAGAAGCAGTCCTGCTGAGAGGAACAAGCAGGTATAGCAGTTCAGTATGCCTTAGAGTAATACACAATCCTAAAAAGTCTACCAGACCCTCCCTCAGTGAGGGAAAACAGGTCCAAAAAATAAGAGATTGTACCTTTTTACATAGAAACATGTTTATTAGACTACAATTTATGACATGAAAAATCCAAAATTCCTGTGACATAAAAAAAGGAGAACCATGGAGACAAGAAACATGTCTAAGGTTTGAAATACGACTCCTCGATGATAGGAGTCCTAAAGCCTGTGGAGCCTGGCTTGCTCGGCGCATCCTTATCGTCAGAGGCATCGTCATTGTTGGAGGTGTCTTATTCATCACTGTTGTCGGTGTCACTTTTACTAGCTAGAGGAATTTTGACCAGGAGGGGTGTTGTTTTCATCAGAGAAGTTGGATTGGGAGAACTTTTGATGGATGTGAAAGATTTTATACAGCTCAGCGGGGGGCAGGAGGAAGGTTCGCAGTCCAAAGAGACCGCATGGGGAATGATCGAGGAGGTGGGTGCGGAAGTGGACACAAGGAATTCAGAGGGAGCTGGGGGGAACCACAGGTGCAGGAGGTGGAGGAGGGACGACATCAGGGAGGGGTTGGGTGGAGAAGCGAGTTGGAGCCAAACCAGGAGGTTCTTAATGACCCAGTAATTTCTGCAGCGCTCAGGGGTACAACTTGCAACTGCGACGGAGCCTGAGAGCTCGTCCTCCCAGTCATTGAACATGGTGCAAATAGAGTGTGGAATTTCAATGTCAAAGCCTTCGCTGCTAGCCTGTGCGTTGAGCAGAACAAGGCGCTCAATGTGAATACCTCTCCCTGCACATTCTCGACATGGAGCACCTCTCTGGCGGCGTGACATTGCTGGGCGACAGAGGGATGCAGAGAGTTGGGAGCAAGGAGCCGAGTGGGTAGGATGCAGAGAGACAGGAGCGATGAACAAATGGCCAGGGTAACGAAGAATCCATAACCTTAAGTCTTTGGCGTGATGGTGCATCAAACAAGAAGGCTCATTAAGGTGACGACCTTATATGTTCTAGCGGCCGTGATATCTCCACGTACAATCGTGTGATTAATGCACGCAGTCATTGAAGCCAATGATGGGAGGGTGACGTCAGGCAGATGACAGGGTGGCACCGTTATTTGCCCCGTCACCTGCATTCATGGCCATAGTTTCAAGATGAACACCTACATCCGAGGGACTTACCTCATGTACTTTCCAAGATCATATATACCCTATTGTATGTTGTTATCAAAGTGTTGATCCCTCAACAAATCCCAAGTCAGGTAACTTAGGGCCCAACCTTAAATTTTGGACCAAGGATCAATGAATGAAACACACTCTCCCTCAATCATGATTCACCAATTTCAGCTTGACTATGGCACATTTTGGTTAGTCTGTATCTAAGCAGTTCTCTAAGTAATCCTTCTATCATTGATCACTTTGATGTGTCTCTTAACATATTTTATCGCTTGATCTATCTCATTTTGTTGCATGCTTCTAAGTGATTATGAATATCTTTAGTCATCTGATGCTTTCTCTAGTTGAACCTTTCTGGTCCTTACGAGTCGAGAGGAACTTAGGTGAAGGAGCTGTATTTAAGCTCCCATACTTTTGTTTTTTTCCTTAAAGTTCCATCATTGACTTTTCGTTTTTATCCATGTCAACAAACCTCTAGTGTAGACTTGAAGCAAAATGCAAAAAGTATGTCGAGATATCGATGAGAAAAGACAAAATCATGCTGAAATGTCGGCCAAAGTAGAAGATTTCCGTTGAAATGTCGGCCAAAAAAGTCAATTTTGTGCCAAAACGTTGGCTATAAATGATTATTTTACTCTGATATGTCTACCCCAAATCTTCATTTAACATTGATATGTCGCCCCAAATCTGCATTTTCCCTCGATATGTCGCCCCAAATCTGCATTGTTAGTCCAAATGATTATTTTTTGTCGAGACTATGAAAAGTGACCTCATAGTTTTGGTCATAAATTTTGACTCCGACATGTGTTTTGGGTGTTCTTTATACCGTTCTTTACTGCATTTTTTTCTCTTCACCACGTGGATCAACCATTGCCTTCAATGTGGGTCCTAGACTATTTTTTTATGTTTTTTTCCAAAAGAGGATAGCTTTGGCATCCCATGTTTATTTTTAGTGTTGCTTTTTTAACTGCTTTTTTTACAGATATTTTCATCGAGGCCATCATCTTTTGTTTTTACAGCTTACATATTATAGTATGGTCACTTTATTTGACATTCTACTTACTAGATCCAACTAATTATCATGGAAATCTTGTATGGAAGATATCCTACGAAGTAGGGAACTTTACTGAATTACATTTGGGAAAGAAACTAAACCTATTGATGATGATAAGAAAATTAAATGGGATAGTAAATGTGATGAGGCTCGTGAATTAATTGGAATGCCAATTTTTATTGATTTATTATTCCACCTATTAGGCATTGATGAACCAGATACTGCCTGGGAAAAGTTGGAAGTTATTTTTGGTAAACACAATGAGATTCGAGGTCACCAGCCTGAAAATGAGTTAATTGCCTTAAATCTAGGTTATTTCTTTTGTATTAAATATTATCTATCTAAGTACAAAATCCTTAGACTCTTAGTTGAAGAATTCAACATAACAAGGGAAGATAAGCTATGTAATTTTCATATTCTTTCCAAGATTGGTCCTGCCTATTATGTTTTTGTATCTACATTTTATTCCATGAAAGAATATTTGGGGAATCACTATACAAAACCCACTCTTGAATCATTTTTTGATTCATTGGTTAGAGAGCAACATAAGATCAGAAATCTTGGAATAATTAACAATACCGATACATCTAATAAAGCCTTAGTGGCACACAAACGATAAGACCAAAAATACCTATAAGCAACCAAATCAAAAGGTAAGAAGACTTAGCTCCATTGCAACTTTTGCAGGAAATATAATCATGATGAATATAAATGTTTCAAGAGGATGGCAATTAACCTTGGAAGTATCAATGAAGAAGCACAACATCAACCTTGATTTGTTTGCAGAATCTACATCTCAAGGACATGCACTTTGTGCTTCTGGTTTTTCCTTTAATGCTTCTTCTTCTTCTTCTTCGAGTGGCTCATTGATCTGGAGCATCTTATCATATGGCTAAGGAATATAAAGCGATATTTTGTACTATGAAAGAATGCCATTTTTCTATCTTCTATGTCATTTTTTTGAAGATTGTTCTTTGACAATATTTTTGGATTTGACCTCTCCACTATAGCTATTCATGCATTTGTTCGTTTAAAATTGACATGGTTGCTTCACCAATTATGAGATATTGCGAAGATGTTTTGGAGGCTCTAATTTTGAATCAAGGCTCTCTATTGAAACTTATGTTTGCCTTGATCATTTGCAAGTTCAATTTGTTATGATGATATTTGAGCAATTATTTAAAGACATCTTATTGACTTGCTTTTGTCATTTGTACAATTGTAAAATCCTCGCCACTCTTTATGACTGATTAATAGTAGCAACAATGTATTATATATTTTTGTATGGAAATCATTTTTTGTTGTCTACTTTTGCACATGCACTGCAAGAGCATGCTTTTATTGTGGTTAGCCCATCTTAGCACATGTGTTGTTTGGAGAACTTGTTGAGTTATTTACTCTCTTGCTTAAAATATGTATTGTTGACTCTCTCTATTTGGATGATTCAAAACATTTGTGTTGATCTTCTATAACTCCTTACAATGTTGTTGTATCTCTTTTAGATTAACAAGTATTTCTCTATCTTCTATGCCATTTTTTAAAGATTGTTCTTTGACAAGATTATGGGATTTGAGTTCTCTACTACAATTGTTCATGCATTTTCTTTTTTAAACTTGTGCTTGCTTCACCAATCATGAGATACTGGGAAGATGTTTTGAAATCTATAGTTATGAATCTAGCCTCTATATTGAAACTTGTGTTTGTCTCATCAATTGTGAGTTCATTTGAAGATCTTGTGGATGCTACTATTTTGAAGTAGGACTCTATTTAAATTTATGTTTGGTTTTATGCTTCCAAATAGGTTTGTGTGGCTACAATTGCGCAAATAGAATCTAAAATCATAGCTTGACGGTACATTATCACAGTGGGGGATTTGTCATCGTTGTATTTTGTAGAAATTGCTTTTGAAAATTAAAAAAAATTACCTCTTTACTAGAGGTTTCCTAGATCTAGTCCCTATGAGTTTTCATCCTTAGGGATGAACTAAAATATAATTTACAACAACATAAATTAGATATTATTTCATTTCATGACAACCACAATACACTAGGAAATCAAATAGAAACTATACCAAATTTATGCAAATAATTTCATCTCTTAAGAGCAATATTTTCAAGCATGAAATCGATCTTAAAACCACTTTATGACAACATAAATTATAGTAGTAAATCCACCCCATTATCTTCAATATAAATGTTAAATCCCTTAACAGTTTTAGTCTTAACTTATGTCAAATCTACATGACATGTAAGTGCATGGGATTACCAAACCATGAAGACATTAGATAGTTGAAAACCAAGTTTGTGATAAGACAATTTGGAACAATGATAACTTCATATGTATAGATAAGGGATGAAGTTTGGTACATACTCTCATCTTAACACAACGTAGTACAACCCTCCAAGCTCTCCAAAACCCTAGATAAGGAAAACCAAGAAAAACCCTAGCACCACCAAGGATACTTCAACAAGCTAGAATCATTACTAGTAATACCTCCTTGGCTTCATTCAAGGTGTCTCATCTTCTCTTCCTTCTCATCAAACACAAATTGGGATTTATCAACAAACTCTAATTCCATTTCTTCCTCAGTGATCAAACCCTAACCCAAGACTTCAAGCATGATCCTAAAAACCTTGATGCCTTAAGACAAAGAGAGATAAGTACAAAGAAGATCAAATGAGAGAGAGAGGGACAAGCACTCCTCTTACATCTCTAACTGGAATATAAAGAAGATTAAGCACAAGTGCATGATTAATGATGAAAATGTCTCTCCTTCCTATATTAATTATATGAGAGCACTAGTACAAAATGAGAGATAAGTCACTAGGTGACCAAAAAATTAGGTTACCATAGTTTTTTCAATGGATAAATGACCAAAATTGAGAAATTTTAAGTGAGCTAACTAAAAATGACTAAGATAAATGACCAATTTGGTCACGGGATAAGAACTAAACTAAAAATGACTAAGATAAATTACCAATTTGGTCTTGGGATAAGAACTAAACTAAAAATGACCACATATCAATTGGTAATTTATTTGGTAATTTTTAGTTGTGTCCCTCTGAAAATGGAAAATTATAGTTTTGACAATGAATTTGTACAGTTTATTAAATTTTAAAACTGCAGGTGGATTCAGTGACCTCGGTGGTCTCTGAATCCATCCGTAGTGTTAACATTTAGAAAGTTGTAACATTGTAGATGGATTCAGAGACACGAGCTAGTGTTGAAACATGATGCTGTAGGAAAACCTACTAAACTTTAAGTAACTTCCTTTTCTCCCTCATAGTGGGATTTCTTTGTAGGAGTTGGATGAGATGCAACATTTTTTCCACTTCTCATTTGGTCATTTAAGAACTTACTTACTATCAAAATCTTTTGCCACATCCTCTTTTGTGTCCAACAACTCTACTGTTCCATGGCACCGCTATATTCTTTTACTTTACTAATTGTTCTTGCACCATGTTTCCCTTTCATCGCGATCATAACTCAAAACTTTGATATTCACAATAGTACAAAATAACAAATTTGTGACTACACGACTAAAACGTTATTCACGTCATTTTTACGCTAAAAACTACCAAATTTGAGAAATTTTAAGTCATGTGGCTATAAATGACCAATCTAAACTACTAATACAACTAAATAATGACTATAGTTGTAGCAATGATTTCTCCCTACTACAGGGACACGAATGACTCCCTTATGCCTATAGGGCACAAGGGTAGGTTCCTGCTAATGGTAAATGCAGAAAATAAAACAGAAACGGAAATGACAGAACATAATATTAAACTAAACCTAAGCTAATCTAAACAAGATGAAGTAAATAACAAGAACAGTAAATTAAATCTAATGGTAGAAAGAAGAAAACGAAGCTTTGGTGAACCCCTCTGCAGAAAATGGGTTAGGGTTCCACCTCCTTAAAACCTGCAAACAAACCTAAGCTCTAATGGAGAACCTGTAAAAACAATGTCAATAACAAAACCTGCAAATAAAAATGAGAGTTAGAAAGCAAATAACATTAAGCAAAACAGAAATAAACCATTGGGTATACCTTCTCTTGGGTGGAAATGGGCCACCATGCCCTAGCTCATGGGAGCACCTCTCTTGGTTGGGGAGCAATGGCTCAAATGGAAATGGAGACGGAGGGAGTGTGGGTGGCTTGAGAGGCAAATGTGTCTCAAGGCATCCACAGGCAGCATAACAATATGCAAGGGAGAAGTGTTTTGAGAGTGACCCCCCACCCTCCTTTTATAGCTTTTCCAAGGGGTTTTAGGGTTTTAAGCCCTTGGTCAGGGATTTAGCCCCTTCCGCCCTAAATTTAGCCCCTTTTAGGGTTTTAGCCCCTTTTTTAGGGCTTTAGCTCCTAGGAGGCTATTTTGGGCTCTTTTTTGGGGTTTTTAAGCCATTTTCTTCATCCTTAGGCTATTTTGAGGGTGTGGGGGTCTAATGGAAGGCCTGATGGAGTGATATGGAGGTTGTGAGATGGTGTCCTTGGGTGGTGTAGGCCATTGAGAGCCAAGTGGGGGATTTTTGGGTTAACAGATTGCCCCTTGATGTGTGAGGGCAGGAGCTCAACATATGGCCGACGAACATAATAGGATTTGTTGTGTAGAGGTGGTGCTTCCGGGGCTGAGGCATGGTGGCTTTTGGTTTTTGTATTAATTTGGTTCCCATCAATGGGTGAGATACAATAAATGTGTGACATGTATATGGACGAGGCGTGCATCTCCATGCTCATGACAATGTCAAAAGAATCATTTGATCTATGCTCTAAAATACAAGAGCCGATCATATACAACTGATGTTACAATGCTGGTTGCCTCTATGTGAGGATGAATACAATATTGATCTGGTACATTGGACCCATGGCATTCTCATGGAATGCTATATCTTCATGACTGATGGTCTACTGGATCCGGCACATAGCTGTGTGGACTCGCTCATTGAGAGTCAGAGTCTCTGCGGTACAAGTATGCTGGATCAATCATAAAGGTATATCGAAGCACTGTTGGGGCTTCTGATCACTGTCTCCAATGCAACCCGAAAATCACAAGGGACATAACCTGTTTTAGGTCCCTCGAGTGGACTCACCAATGTGCTAGAGTCAGGTGACATCCGGGGTCTTCGACCAAGTACTGTGCGGAACAAACCCTGTATGAATCTTAACGGTGCGATGATGGAGTTGAAGTCGAGCACGTGAGAAACAATGGGTGGCTTTTGGTTTTTGTATTAATTTGGTTCCCATCAATGGGTGAGATACAATAAATGTGTGACATGTATATGGACGAGGCGGGCATCCCCATGCTCATGACAATGTCAAAAGAATCATTTGATCTATGCTCTAAAATACAAGAGCCGATCATATACAACTGATGTTACAATGCTGGTTGCCTCTATGTGAGGCTGAATACAATATTGATCTAGTACATTGGACCCATGGCATTCTCATGGAATGCTATATCTCCATGACTGACGGTCTGTTGGATCTGGTACATAGCTGTGTGGACTCGCTGATTAAGAGTCAGAGTCTCTACGGTACAAGTATGCTGGATCAATCATAAAGGTATATCGAAGCACTGCTGGGGCTTCTGATCACTGTCTCCAATGCAACCTGGAAATCACAAGGGACATAACCTGTTTTAGGTCCCTCGAGTGGACTCACCAATGTGCTAGAGTCAGGTGACATCCGGGGTCTTCGACCAAGTACTGTGCGGAACAAACCCTGTACGAATCTTAACGGTGCGATGATGGAGTTGAAGTCGAGCATGTGACAAACAACCATCCCAAGAGGCACTAAGGACTCCTCTCAAGTGGTCCAAGGAACTCATCAATGATGTTAATGAAACCAAGGTACAGGGACCTCTGGGTCTATCCTCTGGAATATTTGTGTTGGCGTCGATAGAGGGAGACCTGCCCCTAGTTAAGGCAATGATGTTTCCTTGACCAGGAGCGCGAGGGAGATAACCGAAAGGTGTGAAGCAATCTACGGACTGACTCACTGAATTGCGGGGGAGCGGAGGGAAGGGAAAGAACTGAACAGGGGTAGGGGGGGAGTGGGAGACTCAAACTTCCTTTGTTTAGACTATGACAGCAGGGCGGACCAGGCAGCAAATGAAACTTAACTCATGGGAATGGGATCATAGCTGTAATATCAGGAATATCGCTTCAGATGGGAAATACTTGGAGGAGGTGGACACTTTTGATACTGATGGGATCCAAGGAAGACACATTGCAAAGTACTCTGAACAAAGGTGACCCAATGTGGGAATGCTGCCAAACTGTTTTCTGTGGGGTGGTGTCCAGGGACACCGTTGTGGTACGATCTCGTGGATTTTTGGTGAGCCCAAGAAGGTAAATGCTTGATGGTGCTTTCAATTTTAAAGAGTCTGAAAGCACGAAGAAGACTCCAGTGGGGGCTCTTTTTTGTTGGTAGTCTCCTGTGCCCGAAAAAGGATAAAAGTATACATAGGAGAGCTCACCCATCTTGGAGGGGATGAGAGACTTCTTTACCGTTGGTAGTCCAATCAGGCCGGAAAAGGTTAAACTTGTACTGACAGGATGGTCATTCAGATACCTTTACGAGCATGAATGAAACCAAGTTTTCTCGGCGATCTTTTCTTGTTGAGACGGCTGGAAAAGAGCTTAATGACAACCGGTGGTGAGCTTTTTCGTGAAGTGCGGCCCGTCTTCCCGAGAAAGCATAAAAGTATGCAGAGGGGAACGGTCTTGGCTTGAGTGTGCCAAGGAAGTCCTTTTCAATTGATGGTCTACACAGTCCGCAAAAGGAGGTAAACGAGACGATGTAGACACCCTTTCCTATACTTTAGCGAGTGGGAAAGGAAGCAGTTGCGCTCGGCTATCTTTTCATTGTTTTAAGGAGTCAAAAAAGAGCTTAAATGAAACTCCAATGTGGTCAACTGATTGCTGTGGCACATGCGGTGCCCCATGTCGGGATAGTGGACAGAGGTCCAAAGGTCATCCGCGCAGTATGGACGGAGTAGAAGGCTCTCAAACATACCAATACATGCGTGGGATAGATCACGGCAGAGGCCTGCGAGTCGGTGCGGCAGAGGCACGCAAACTGAGGTGGCTCTCAGACAAAGGTCAGGAGAGTGTGTGTGTGTGTTGTGGTGGATGAACTTGACTACATGCAATGTGAGTACAAGTCTGGTGGCATTTATATGCCAAATGCATGCAAGAAAAAGAAATTGTTTTGTGCACAGTGGCCCAAAGGTTCACGTAAGGTGTGGTGAATGGAAAAGACAACTATTTGTTAAAAATACAAAAATAAAAGCTAAAATTACAGTCCTTAACGCGCGGTGGCTTAAAAACTCGCATGAGTTGCGGTTGGGAAGTGTGATACGAGTACAGGTCCGTAGACACTTGCATCGTCATGTCATGGCACGTAAATCGAGGTGACTTGTGGGAAATGGTCGCGAAATTGATTAATGAAACATGAGACGATGGTATCATAAAGATTTGAGCCCAGAGATGTGAGAGGTGTCTCGAACAGGTTTTGGGTGACTTTGGACTAGCAGCTGATGGTGTTGCCTTTGATTTTTGCTGAAAAACGTTGATAAACAAGAAAAAAGAAAATGAAGTGACTCATTGGTGATGTTAAGCGTAAAATTTCTTAAGGTAGAGCCCATTGCAGGGGTTCTGCAAGAGTTGTCCATCAGAGTCAATGAGGGTGTATGGCCCCTTACCGAGACGAAGGTCATTGGCAAGGCGGGATGATGGAATCTGGTTTTTTATGGGAAGAACTGATTCCATACTGTGGTTTAAATGGAATGGGGTAAAACCGAAGGCGGTCTTACATATATCTTCGTCATCGCGTAAGTGGTGCCGAGATAGATCAGGTGTATCTTCCACAAGCGATGAGATGGAAGGGCGACTGGTGCTAGAGATCATGTAAATGGTATTGGTTGTGGTTTTTGTGGCCTTGCCCCCAGTCTCTGTTGGAGGAAGAAGGGCAGGCCTGGAGACAGAAGGAGTCTTTGATGGACCTAGAGGTGGGTGCAACATCATCTCAATTGGATGGACATGAGTTAACACATCTTGGGGCCTCAGAGGTACGGTAGGTGGTTCAAGGTACCACACAGGATCTCCCAGTGTGAAATCTTGTAGATTGCAGGTTTCCAAGACAGACTTACTCATGATCTCAGATGGTAGGAAAATAAAAAGGAAAAGGAAAAGGAAAATGATCATGTTGATTGGGAATGAACCCCACTATTTCCCTGGTAATTGAGGTTGCGATGGTGGCTGGAGAAACAACGGAAGAGAGAGGTCTAATGGACCATCGGTGATGGTGGAGACAAGAGGGTCTATAGAACTGGACATCATGTAAATGGACATGGTGTCTGAAGAAGGAGGTGGGGGATGGACTTATTCGATCAAGGTGATCTCAGACTCAAGGGAATGGTGACGAAGGTCAGCAAGAGTCATTCGAAACTCGGGCAGGTCTTGGCAATGGTGGGAGTAATGTCCATACACGCCACAAAGGGCGCAAGCATGGTTTGTACTCAATGCCTTGTTCCTGACTATTGGCGCGGCTGGGAGTTCAACCACGGGGATATTTTCGTCCGTATCCATGCATCCATATGCGCATGGATCACTGGGATTTCAGGGAAATTCTGAGTTGGATGGCCCTGTTGTTCGCAGATGGCACAAGGTGGGACTTGTCGTGGTTCTGCGGTGGCTTTGGTGTTCTTGGCCTTGGCTCTTTTGGGTTGGGGCGGTGCAGGTGTGGGTGCGGCGGTTGGCTTGTGTGGACCGAATGGAGGGTGAGATTCAACCGCAATAGGTTGCACCGGGGTTAAAACGACCTGGGGCATTGCTAGTTGAGCTGGTGGATTAAGATACCACATCAGGATCCCCAACATGAAGTTGGGTAGGCTCAAGGTGGCCATGATCGGTTTGCTCATGACACCAGGTGGGGGAAAGAGGAAGGGAATTGTATGGATTGGAGATGAGCCCACATAAATCCCAACTAGTTGCATGTGGGGGTGAGGTTGTGGTTGCGGCTGCGTGTAATGCTGCTGTTGCAGGTGATGTTGCGGCTGCGGACGATGTTGTGGTTGTGGTTGGGGCTGTGGCTGCGGTTGTTGTTTGGGTGCAGCGGTGCTTGATGAGACCATGCACAAGTTCGTAGTTTGCTTTTGTGTCGGTGGTGGTGACACCAATGGGAAAGGAGCCGTCATGGTGGGATCGGTGAACAACATAGGGCCCACATTCAGTGGTGGGGAAGCTGGTGTGTTTTCAACCATAGTGTTGGTTGCAGGGATGACTATAGCATGTGTGGTCGCCCCTTGCGGCTCAATGGTGGTGATGGTAGGGATAACGTTGGCAGGTGTTGTTAACCCTTGCAGATCATGGTAGGTGAGCTGGTCAACCGTCACAATCTTCCCTTCGTGGGGGAACATCATGAGGCGAAACACAGTTGACGTGACGGCTCGCATGGCGTACATGTAACTCCTTTCAAGGAGGAGGTTGTAGTCCAGTTGAGCATTGACGACTTTGATGTCAATCAGGACTATCTTCCTGGCTAACGTGATGGGGACATGGGGGAGGATTCCTTGGGCTTTAGTGGGATGTCCATCATAAGCCCGCAGAGTCGTGGAGGACGGTTGCAGAATTGGTGATCCAAGCTTCTACCAAACCAAGGTAGACATGACGCACATGGATGCCCCCTCATCCACTATGCATCGGTGCATAACCAAATTTCGGATGGACACTGGGATTTGGAAGGTGATAGTGGAGGGCATGCGTGGTTCCCCATTCTCTGTGTCAAAGGTGAACAGCTTGGAGTAGGAGGGGCCTACTGCCCCTAGAGCAGCTAGTAAGGATTTCCGCTGCGTTGGGCACGTTTTAAGTACCTCAAGAGCAGACATGGCGGTTGGTGTTTGGGCTAAATAATCCACAATGCTATAGCTAACTGCAGCTCTAGCTGTGGCATTGTTGGCAATTCTGCGTATGGGGGGGGCACGGGAACGGGGGTAACTGGAGAGGTAGGTTGGTTGTCTTAGACGTGGATGTCACTGATGAGTCGGCAGGTTCGGTGGTGGTACCGTACTGATTTCGTCTAGTCTGTAAGTTGACCTCTTCAGCGGTCATGGCTAGCAGGTGGTGAACACCTGTTTCGGCCGTGGGCGATGCCCCCGGAGCGTTGGGGTTGGGTTGGGGAGGGGGTGCGGTTGCCACCAATCCTTGGACTGGCAGTGGGTTTTGAAGCACCATGGGGGGAGTTCCTTGTGGTGTCGGGTTGGGTTGTGCTTGGTTTGTAGCATTGGCAGCCTGTAGGACCTCGTTCCGAATGGCTTGCTTGGCGCGCCCCATGAGGGGACACTCGAATGTGTAGTGCCCATAGACCTTACAGAGTGTGCATGGTTGGTTTGTGCACAATGGGGCATTGCATCTTGGTGCATTTGGTCGCAGGGGGTTCTGGGCTGGCTGGTTTACCGCAGCATTGTTGGGAGGATTCGGTTGTTGACCACCTCCCTGCGGTTGGTTATTGCCTTGGTTGTGGGGCCGGTTGTTTCTAGCTTTCCCTTGTTGATTATTGGGGGCAAGTTGGTTGGGATGGTTTTGTTGTGCGAACACTTGTCCCAATGGAGCGGGTGTAGCCAGGGCGGGGGATTGAACTTGTTGTAATGGCGGTGCATAGTAGATTTGTGGGGGTGGTGGTGCCACAAATGTGGGAATTTGCCCCACATACTGCTGTGTTGGCCAAGCCATGGCTTGAGCCTGCTGCGATGGCGCAGGTTGTGCATAGGAAGTTGTCTCTCCAGATTGGGACATCATTCTAGCATAGTCCGGAGCTTGGTTTTGGTAAGCAACATTAGTAGTGTTGCTTGGTTGTGGTGTGATGGCAGGTGGTGTCGGTCGAGGCTGTGGCTGTTGGGAGACTGACCCTATGATGTTGTCCGCAGCGTGGGATGCCCCCGGTGCATCGCGGTAGGAGGTACTCGGATGGGCAGCGTCTGGAATGACAATGTACAGGTATCCAGACTGAGAGTAGATCAAGTCAAATTGTTGGGCCTTCAGTGTGGCCTCTTCTTCAGATTGGGGACGTTTGGATGCGACATCCTTTGCGATGGGTGGGAGCAAAGTCTTAAGGAACCAATCCAAGAAGATCCCGTCGTCTAGTTGTATTTTCCATAAGCTACGGCGTCACCGCCACTCGTGGATATGGTCACTTATGTGAGTGGCGGTGCTTTGACGGCAAGATAGCAGGATCTCCACCCCCTCGTCATATCTGACAGGGAGTTGGAAATATTGTAGGAACATGAAGGCTAGGGAGTTGAAGTCGGGGTACTTGGCTTGTGGCATCTCGATGTACCATTTGGCTGTGGCACCTGTAAGGGTGCATTGGAATAGCCTCAGCCTGATGGAGTCATCTACAATGCTGTTGGATGAGAACCATAGATGGAATGTCATTATGTAGTTTTGGGGACATTCCCCTGCTTTGCCTTCAAACTTCGGGATGTCTGATGGTAGCTTAGTTGGCATGGGTGGCCAGAAAGCTTGGTGGCGGATGGGGTCATTTGTTAATCTAGCCAAATCAAGCAAGTTCAGTCGAGCCATGAAGGGCAGATTTGACCCCAAGTTGATGTGGGATGGGGCTACGATGGTAGTGGGGTTTACAAGTGCATAATGCATTTGCATGGCTAGGGGTGCTTACGGTGGCACCATTATAGATGGGCCAATGCCCCCAAGTGTTGTGTGGGGGGGGGGTATGGGTGGCGAGGGCATTTCCCCCATGTATGAGAGTAGGGGAAATGTAGGCAGACAGTGCACCAACCCCCTGTGTGGCAGGAGGGGTAGTGTGTGTGGAGGGGCCACTGCCCCCATGTGTTACCACTGGGCTAGCTTGGCTGGTCACTATGGGTGGTGGCAGCTGGCTAATGAAAATTTGCATGACTATGCTTGGGCCACTTGGCAAGTTGTGGGTGACAGGTTGTGATGTGGACATGGGTCCACTTGCTAAGGTTAGGCCAAAAAATGGATCCGGGTTCGCACTAGCCATGGGTCTTGATGGTGCAGTGTGGAGGTCTGGTTCAGACTGATATGGGTCTGAATAAGAATCAGAGGCTGTGTGGCCCTCTGATGGTGTGGGATATCGCTGAGAACGGCTACGACGGTGCTGATCGAGTGTTTCGAATGGTGGTGGTTTGCCTCTTAGGCGTGAGGAGGAACATGGAGGATCAATTGTGTTTGATTTTATGTGTGAAATTGGTGGTAATGAGATTTGGACCCCGGTTTCAATGGCTTCCTATTGGATGAAGGTGGTCTCTCGTCCACCAAGACTGCCAGAAGACAGCGCTTGGCTTGTTCCTCACAGGTGTTTCTACTCAATCGGAAGGGGTCGTTGCCTGTTTCGCTTGGCAATTCCTCTCAGCGGCCAGCTACTTTGGGGTTCCTGTGGTACTCCTCACAATGAGTTTTTGGGCAGAGCCCAAGTACTTCCCACAGTTGAAGCAGTCAGGGACTTATGTCCTTAAAGACTGTAGAGTTGTTTTGACTTAGTGTAAATTAGTATATTTTAAGGCTTACTCAGTGTCATGAACTAAGTTGGGTTAATTAATTGGTATGGTGTATTTGTTTGGTTGTTTTTTCTAGTATTTGGTTGCTGCAATATGGTTTATGAATTCACCATGGTAGAGTTCATGCCATTGTGGTTGTGTATGCAAGCATAAATAAACAGAAATTGTAAACAAGTACAGTGATTAACCCTGAATGTTTGCTGGCCTAACTAGATGTCTACCTCACAGTGATATTCCTCTTCAACCAAGAGAAGGTGTTGGGCTCTCAACACAATGGGACTAAGCCCATCCGTAGATCCTCAGGTCACCTCCCGAATGCTAGGTTGGTCAATAGGGAGGACGCTTAGCACCGTGAGAATCCCTCCTTCTCTACCCCCTCTACCTTCCAGGTCACCCGGTTTTAGTGGTTTGGAACAATATCATGGAGTGCCTAGATCTATACGAGCTTGCCCTTCGTCGTATCCCAGAATACCCCGGAGGGTGATGACTAGGTAGAGGAGGAAGGGGAAGCAATATGGTTGATTTTAAGTTGATTTTAGTTAGACTAGGTTCATGTTATTAAGCCATAATTATTTACTTAACATTTACACATTGTTCATGAAATAAAATGCAGAAACTGAAATTAAAAAGCCCAAAAATGGGTCGCGCACTTGTAAAAGTCTCGTTTTTACGAATTGGATTCTGATCAAACTGTGAGGAATTACCTCAAACGGTTAAAAACCCACTTTGGAAACGGGCCCTTTTACCCAAAAACATGAGCATATTCGCAAATGGCTCAACTGTTTGGGCAGAAAATAAGCCCGAACATAGGTGAATTTTCAGAAATTCGGTTCGGTCGTTTTTGCACAGTTGAGTGATTTGCAAACCACAAAATGGCCAACAGTAACTGGTACTGTGGCCAAATGGGATTGGATTGGCCTTGAGGAGGCTCAGGAATAACTAGAAATGTACATAAACGAGAATCTAAGACAGATTTAACATGAAATTTCTGAAAAACTAGGGCAAAAATTTTAAAAACTTGAGAATAAAAAGTTTGGCCCAGGGATCCTGTGGGATCGACCTGGTATGGTTGCCAGTTCTATAGCAAGGATTTATCCCTGCTACAGGGACATGAATGAATCCCTTATGCCTATAGGGCACAAGGGTAGGTTCCTGCTAATTGTAAATGCAGAAAATAAAACATAAACGAAAATGACAGAACACAATATTAAACTAAAGCTAAGCTAATCTAAACAAGATGAAGTAAATGACAAGAACAGTAAACTAAATCTAATGGTAGAAAGAAGAAAACAAAGATTTGGTGAACCCCTCTGCAGAAAATAGGTTAGGGTTCTGCCTCCTTAAAACCTACAAACAAACCTAAGCTCTAATGGAGAACCTACAAAAACAATGTCAATAACAAAACTTGCAAATAAAAATGAGAGTTAGAAAGCAAATAACATTAAGCAAAACATAAATAAACCATTGGGTATACCTTCTCTTGGGTGGAAATGGGCCACCATGCCCTAGCTCATGGGAGCACCTCTCTTAGTTGGGGAGCAATGGCTCGAATGGAAATGGAGATGGAGTGTGGGTGGCTTGAGAGGCAAATGTGTCTCAAGGCATCCACGGGCAGCATAACAATATGCAAGGGAGAAGTGTTTTGAGAGTGACCCCCCACCCTCCTTTTATAGCTTTTCCAAGGGGTTTTAGGGTTTTAAGCCCTTGGTCAAGGCTTTAGCCCCTTCCGCCCTAACTTTAGCCCCTTTTAGAGTTTTAGCTCCTTTTGAGGGCTTTAGCTCATAGGAGGCTATTTTGGGCTCTTTTTGGGGGTTTTTAAGCCCTTTTCTTCATCCTTAGGCTATTTTGAAGGTGTGGGGTCTAATGGAAGGTCTGATGGAGTGATATGGGGGTTGTGAGATGGTGTCCTTGGGTGGTGTAGGCCATTGAGAGCTAAGTGGGGGATTTTTGGGTTAACAGTGGTAATATAAATTAGTGGTATTTATTACTTATATGTAATTTATTTTTGATAGTGTAGTCATTTTAGTGTGCTTTATCATGTTCATGACTAGGATTTTTCATGTTGAATACATTTTTGCAGTATCCATGGATTTATTGGTTATATATGCTTTGCAACACAACACCCAATAACATGTACAATATAATTATTTTACATCATGAATTCAATCTTGATCCTAAACCACTTTTTATCAGCAAGACTAATCTCAGTCATGACTGGAAACATATAATAGTATTTCTCAATTAATGTTTATATATTAATTTCGATCCAAATTCAAACAACTTCACTAAATATTATTGCAAGATTAAGTTGTTGAGAAGTTTGTCCAAGAGTAGGTCTAGAATCTACATCCTGGCATGTTATTAGAGCTTGTAATCATGTGGTTCTAGAGGAGGCGCCTAATAAGCTTTTTCATTTTTGTCTTATATTATTTGATGTTTTTTATGTATGGCTTCCTCAACCAAAGTGTTCAAGTTCATTGAAATTCCTTCTAAACTATGGTATTCATAACAATCCCCTTTGTCGTCATTATTTAAATATCAATCCACATAATAAGCTAAACGTAAGAACTTGTATCTCTTGATAAATCCACATTTCTGAATAATATTATGTAAAAAATATATGGAATATATGTTATATAAATACGATATATAATGTATATTTAATATTAAATATGAGTATATATAAAACAAAAATTAATTATAATTACAAAACAAAGACATGACAAGCATCCCATATACACAAAACCCACAGTCAAATATACACAAAACCACAAAAACCACGAACCTGTCACTAGAGAGACCATGAAGCCATGATGAAACTTGAAAGGAGGTGTATTTTGCGCCAACTTTGTGGCTTTGGTTAGAAGGGGACATTTCGTGGGGTTTTCAGAGGCAATTATGGAGGAGACACAAAGCCAAAATGAGACATAAATCTAGAATGACTATGAATCCCACTGAAACCCGGAGGGAGGTGTATTTGGTGCCATATATTTGGCTTTGGCAGGAAGGGGACATCTTAGTTGGAAATTGGGAGAAGGGGATTGAAAATTGGGTTTTGAGAGGGGTTCGAGGGAAATTATTTGGAATTTGAGGGAGGGTATTAAGAATTCAATATATACTGAAGCCTCCATGGAGAGAAGACGAAGATTTATAAAGGAAAAAAAGGAATACGGAGTTGGAGAATACTCTTGCAAATAATTTGGATTCGAAATTCCGTTCAGCAATTGCTATAGAATTGTAGGTAAGTATCGTTATCATTTTTTTTCTTGGGTCACTCTATAAGTGATAGGGTTTAGCATTCTAGGTTTCAATGCACTTTGTAATCATCGTGTATTTTTTTTAATTCGTATTTTCCCCATTTTGTATATACTTTTCCTATTGTTATAATATGTTAGGGTTTTATACTAAGATTTCGTAAGAGTCCAAGAAGAGATTCCTTGGACACGTCTCTGTGTGCCTCTACAGTTCCTCTTTTCAGAACCTTGAATTCTGTTCAAATTAGAGGCAAGAGAAAAAGTAGGGAATGGAGTACCACAAATTATTTCTTTGGCATCAACCCCTTTGCTATATAGCCAGTCAAATGTGCAAGAAGGTTGCAGTGATTTCATTAAAAAAATGTTGGGGTTTTAATGGCAATGCCAGTCTTCTCATATCACTTGTTCCTTTGCATCTGCAGATGGGATTCATGTCTTTCTCATCCATTCCTCAAAGAGTCTCAAGATGAATATTTTTTGGATCTTGATGCAAAGGAAATGAATGAAAACAAAAGTATATGTCATATATATATTAATCCGATGTGTGGGTTAAGACAACATGAAATGGAGTTATTAATTCATTGAAATAGACATCTAAACTTATGTAACATTTTTCTACAACTTTCCTCAAAGTAGTAGCCGCAACTTAGAGGGGCTCATCCATGATACACTTATTAAATTTTGTTGGTCGTGACAAAGATTTGACTTGTAAACATTATGGCGATCAAGAGATAGTAATTGCTCTTGCAAGAAGAGAAGATCATAGGATAAAACAAATATGAAGCGCACTTTCCATTGCAATTATTATATTATAGATTGGTAATGCTTGCCCTGTGGTGATGGTTAGATGAAGTTTGGCTACCCACAAAGTCTATCCCATGAGATTTAGAAATTGTACATTAAACAATAAGGGGTTTAGACTCCTTTCTCATTCAAGCATCCAAACAAAATTGTATCGAATGCTACAGTAAGAGTTACAAGTGTTGTTGGTTGGCATCATGAGGGCCTAATTTACAAAAAGAATGAGGTTTTTCTTGATGTTGTGTATAATGAAGATAATAATTTATTATGAAGGCTTGTGCACAGACTGAACCTACAATGTTTAATTATTAATATGAAGGAATAGTTCCTTAATGAGAGAATAACTTTGTCATTATAAATAAACCTTCAAGTTGTTTTATTTGTTGAAATATTCATTGCAATTCATGATTCAAGTGTACCTTACACAACTGTTGGGTAATTGAAATTATGCATGTTGGAGACTAGTCATTATGTCAAGGGTCCTGTTGATTCTGACATACAGTACAAGAGGTGATCTCTCTTACATTAATGATGAAGGATACATCTTTGTAGTGGATAGATTGAAGGAGTTGATCAAATATAAATTCTACCAGGTTTATCTCCCTAAAATAGAAGGACTATTACTTTCTTACCCTCATATTGCTCGAGGACTTTAAAGAAAAGTCATACAATATTGATTCCCTCAAAGAAAGGTGTAATGTGGAAGGTATTAGTCTTCTTTTCTAAGAGTCGGTTTTTGGAAATGGGAATAGGTGGGAATACCAAGATGGAACCTACAATGCAATTATTGTAGACTCTTCTAATCCAATTTTCAAATATGGTCTCTAAAAGTTCAAATCCACAACTAGAAACTTCAATAGAAATGCCTTAAAAATAAATTTATGTGAAATCCAATTTCCAACTGTGATGATGAAGTGAAGTTTGTTTATAGATTAAAGTTCACATTGGAATCCATCGATAAGTATTAAATCAAAATGGGGCGCCAAAAAATGTGGGGCATCTTTAGATTATTTTTCCAATTGAGAAGAAGGCACACAGTTGTGTCAATTAACCTTTTTGTCTGCGAAATTTATGAGTGCATTTAAAGCCATTGTAGGTTGAGTGAAGGGGATAGGAGATGGATATGGAGCCCAACATTTTAAAGGACACGGAAGGAGAGAAAGAGAGAGCACAATAGAAACTATTCATGAGTTTTGTATTAATATGGTTTCTTAGAGACTTGTGCAACATGAACTTGATGCCTTTCAATATCTTAGTTGTGCGCACTCCTTAGGTTGACCAGGTGATAGATAGATTCTCATTCACTTGCCTCCTTTTGGACCTTTTAGAATATATTGATAATGATGCATTTTCTCTTCTTCTTGATCATACTAACTCCTTCTAATCTCTAACTAAAAGTAACATACTATTTTGTACTCTTATCCTATTTACCATACTTACTAATTTATACTCTTCATACTTGAAATACATATATAGTTCTCTCTCTTATTGTTTCCTACACTACACTTTAGACTTTTAGTCTACTATATATATTTTCAATCTCTTAGTAGTTAATATGAAGTCTTCTATATTCTACCAGGGTTTGATTCCCTTGTCATTAATAGAGAGGAATAATCAAACAAAGATATGAAAATAAAGTCTCTCTCATAAAAGAGAAAGTCGAGTGAGGAGTGAACTACTCACGATTCCTTCTTATTTGTAAATGATAAGAGAGGAGCTTGTTGTTAGTTCCAACATGAGTCGTTATCCTATGTTTAATCAAGAGTGTAGTTCTCAAAATATATTTGAGGTGGATCGGTTGAAAATAAGAGTTGTTGTAAGAGGAGGTTATACTTTGTGTACTACAACATTTTCTCCTAAGCCATGTACTTCAAAACATCTTCGTGCAAAAAACCAAACAGTTGCAGTAGGAAAAAGCAACATAGAAGTTAATGTATATTCAAAATATGCTTATAGATTATCAGATCCAATTAAATTACAGCGCTTTGGTTAAACAAGCTGATAAAGAGCTTAAGCCTAAAATGACAAAATTGCTTGGATCTACATGAGGACAAGGATTCTAATGCCTTTGTGATTTTTTGGAAAACTCTTTTTTCATAGATTCATCTTATCAAAGGAGTATTTAAAAACATCCTCAAGAAAATAAAATTGTTATGTCTAAGAGGGAAGCTGCTATTTTGAAAAATACTGCAGATCTTTTTAGTGAAAAGGGATCTAGCTCTAGATCTATTGAAGATACGAAGAAAGAAGAATGCTGACAAGATTTTTATTCTTAAAAAATCCTAAGCATAAACAAGTAGTTTATGAATACCCCTACACCCTCTAGTCGCAGTAGATTATTATCTAGTACTATAAGCCTAGTATTGTATTGATTTCAAATCTAGCCTACTTATATTATAAATGTCAATATCAATGATGTAATGAGTAGCATAGTAGCATAATTCGAGTACGAATATGGATACGAATACAATTCGATACGGAAAAAATACGTAACAAAAAAATCCAATACAAATAAAATACGAGAGTAGACTTCTTATATATAATATTTTTAATTAAATATACAACAATATATAACATTTATATACACTTAAACATATACAATATTTTAATGAAATATTAAATATCAACCATTAAATTTTAAACTTAAAAAAATCATTACTTTTTTTTAATATATTTCTTACAACCAAAATTACTCTTAAAAAAATATAATACCCTTAATATAAGGAAGAAAACTCTTAGTTATTAATAGTTATAAATTATTTTAAGAAGAAAATAAATAATATTTACCACTACTTACATTTGGAATTAATTAATGAATGTTTAAATTGTGTTAGGGTTAACTTTGACTCCCGAATGAGCAAGGATGTAAGTGCTTTTGGGCACATGGTTTTGTAACCAATAAATCTAGTGTTGCTATTATATTTGCATATTTATGTTTTTGGCATATTTTTATTCCTATTAAATTGAATTACAAAGTATGAAATTGCAAGGTATTTATTTTATAGTGTTTGAATAATTAAAAGTGGGCTTTTTAAAAATAATTTTCAAAATTAACCCGTATCCGTATTACACATTCTTTTTTTTTCATAGAAAAATATCTTATATATAATATAAAAAGGTATTAACAGGGTATTTACAAAATGATTACTTGTCTCCCTCTGTCACAATACAGAATTATCTATATCATCCCATCAATTACTACTGTCACCCATATACTAAGTTCCCCTATTGTTCTAAATATAACCCCACAAGTATCTATCCAAGTGTATTATGTAATTGTCCTTTACATAATCCACCCCACATAAATTAGCCCACAATGGATCATAAGATGTATCAATCTTATGCATCCATACAGATAATCAACTATACTAATACGAGCCAAAAAAAGAAAATGTAGATGGGTCCATCCCATCCCCCCGGGCCACCAAAACATGACCAATCGGCCCCTGAATTGCCTGCTTCGACAATCGATCAGCATCACTATTGACCTCCCTGTAAATATGCTGAATGTGTATCTCCTGGAATAGTCTCCTCAGCTGAAGTATACGATCCATCCAATTGGACAGATGGATGACTTCCAAATGTATAATATCCTGAAACCATTCCACGATGATCCGGGAGTCACCTGCAAGTTGAATAGTATCAATACCCAAAGTCCGAGCCAAGTGTAGTATACTCCATAAAGCCAGTAACTCTGCCCGCGTATTTGTGCCAGATCCACAATTCCATTTGATATTGTATCTGCCCAATCGAGGTGCAATGAGAATAGCCCCAACTCCACACCTAGTGCCACCCCCCTGCGAGGCACCATCAAAAAAGCCAATCGCCATATCATGGATAAATACAGGTTGCAGTATAATACGAGACTGTCGCTGCCGATAATTTATAGGCCTCTCCTTCCAAACAATCCGAACCTTGTTGACAATATGTAGAGGAGTAGTAATAATATGCCGAAATATATATGAGTTCCGTGCCAGCCAAATAAAACTGCATACATAAAATGGTATAGTTCTCAGCTCCCGGCCACCCGAAAACCAGTTTTCAAAGGCCTATATGATATGTTCTCCATGCCAGCTATAATCAGAACCAAAATAAATGCCAATAAGTTCCCACACCCGAACAGTAAATGGGCATCTAATCATCATATGAGTAATATCCTCCTCCGCATTATTACAAAATGAACATATGCCAGGACCCACCAAACCTTTCCTCTGTAACAATTTCCATGTATGTATACGACCGGCCAACATCAACCAGGTAAATAACACCTTCTTTAAAGGAATCTTCCAATGCCAAACCTCCTTGAACCAAATAGGAATACAATCTGAGGTAACTGATGATACAGATGATTGATAAGCCAATGCCGCAGTAATAGTGTCGGATTTCATATTCCTGCTCCAGTGTAGAGTATCTCTGACAGGTTGTAAACGGCACCCAGAATTACGAAGCTTGTATGTATATTCAATCCATTCCAATG
>LPNX010447792.1:50254-66777 GCA_001517045.1 Pseudotsuga menziesii
TACATATTTAATCAAGATAAGTCTCCCTCCAATAGATAAAAAGCGATGTCCCCACCTGCCAATGCGGGACTCAATACGTTTTAACAGCCATATCCAGTCCCTGATCAAGTAGTCGTTGGGCTTAAGGAAATATCCCAAATATCGGAAACCTCGATCAAGTGGAAGTATATCAAATGTATATAGCTGGTGTATTACCTCCATATCAGCCGGTGTCCAATAAGAATGGTAAAACTGAGATTTATCAGGACTGATGCGCATGCCCGTGCCATCGCAAAATACATCCAGAGCAATTTTAATTTTCCGCCATTCCCCCACCGAGCCCCCTCCAAACAATAAGATATCATCTACAAATAAAAGATGGGTAATATAAATATGAGATGCCACCTCAATACCCTTTATGTCTCCATGCTCAGATAGTTCCTTCATCATCCTACTTAATCCTTCCGCAATAAGGAGAAAAAGTAAAGGTGACAATGGACATCCCTGACGCAAACCCCTGGATGCCGAGAAAAAAGGAGTGGGTTGACCATTGACCAGAATAGAAAAGTTTGCAGAGCTAATACAACCCATGATCCAATTTGTCGAGTGCAACGGTATACCAATCTGCAGCAGAACCAGCCGGATAAAACCCCAATCCACCCGATCATATGCCTTAATAAGATCCAGCTTCAATACCAATGCTTTCTTGTGTTTAGCCTTAATACTATGAATAGTTTCCTGAGCAATGGCGATGGCATCAGTAATCTGACGGCCTTCCAGAAATCCAAATTGTTCCTCTGAAATACCCATTGACAAACCCTTCTTCAATCGGGAGGCAATAATTTTAGTAATAATCTTATATATCAAATTGCACAGTGAGATCGGCCGAAAACCCGCAAATTCAGATGGCTTATCAGATTTTGGAATCAAGGCGATAAAAGTGGAGTTTAATGATCCACAAACATTACCACTCAGCCGAGAATCCTCCACCATAGCAAGTATCTCAGGACCCAACAAATCAAAGAAGTGTAGGAAAAATTCAACAGTCCATCCATCGGGCCCAGGACTTTTAGAGTGTTCAAAAGCTTTCAGTGTGGAATGGATCTCATCCAATGATACAGGTAAATAGAGCCTCTCCCCTTCCAGTTCACCAAACATCCTGGGATACTTCATAATTAGTTCCATCTGTGAACCGATAGGCATGTTTTCCTGTCTACAGTAAACCGATTTGAAATATGAAACAGCCTCATCCTCCAGATCACCTTGTTTGAAAAGGATAGATCCATCAACCCCCTGAATGTCCCAGATATGATTGTGGAGTCTCCGGGAATTAGCAAATTGGTGATAATATCTAGTATTGCTGTCACCACTCTCAATCCATTGAATTCTACTCTTCTGATGAGCCGATTCCTCGCGCCTCTTCAATATAAAGGACTGCTGTTGTGTAAGATTTTTCAGATGTGTATGAACCATCTCATCATCAATACCCGCAGGATAGTCGTTCAATATCTGAGCAATATTAGTTTCAATAGCATTCATCTCCTCCAAGTCACGTTTCCGTTGTAACCGTTCCCAAGACTTCACCTCTGCCTTAAGCAGTCTAAGTTTGAGACCAAATGTTCGCATAGGAGAGAGGTCCACATCCACCTCCAGAGAACACCACTTAAGACGCACAAAACGATCAAATTCACCCATAGACAGCCAAGCCTTATTGAATTTAAAAGGATACATGATGCGGTCCCCCTCCAGTTCCCACTGTAAAACAATAGGGAAATGATCAGATATCTTGACCGGGACAACCCAGGAACGATAAGAATGTGCCTGATCCAATAGATCACCATCCACAATGAATCTGTCTAATCTCTTGCCAATTCCCGCATTACCCAATCTACCATTCTGCCAAGTGGGCCGGAGTACAAAAGGTTCCACATCTAACATACCAGCATCCCGAATCATATCGAAGAAAAAGTCCGCATCCTGATCCAGGCGAGTATTACCCCATGTCTCAAGAGCAGATAGGGTAAAATTCAGATCACCACCGATAATCAACCCAGGTCTACCTAATAAACCACTATCACGTATGTGATTCCAAAATGGAATCCTATTCTGATATGGACCATAGCAATTCAGAATGTTGATCTCCTGATCAGTATTGTAAAGTCGCCCATTCATCAAAATACCAGCATATGAATTGAATACCTGAAAAAGTGCCAACTTAGGATTCCATGCAGAAAGTAATCCCCCCGAATGCCCCACAGCATCCACAGCAGACATGTACCAATCCCCCAACACCTTAGAGAAAATTCCAATAGCTTTATCAGCAGATACCATAGTTTCCTGTAACATAATGATATCCGGACATACCGTCTCACAAACTCTACGGAGGGCTAATAGTTTAGGGGCACCCCCCACCCCTCTGATATTCATAGAGAGTATAATCATTTCAAACCCCGTGCAAGGGCCTTCTGCTCTCTAAGGGCCCGAGGAACAATGGTTGTCGTTGCAGGCAGTTTAGTAGACTCCAATACCCCCTTAAGTTTACGTGCGCTCCTTGTCTTCAGGGGCGAGAATTCCGGTTCCAATCCCCCACGGATACTGCCTATAGGCTCACACATAGGCTTATAAATAGTCCCCGAAGAGGTCATATCTCCCGAAGAAGGTTTATCAATCCGTATTACACATACATTGAATACTCAACTAATTCGAATTTGTTCAAAATTTCCATACACAAAAAGCAAATACCACCGAATTATGCTACTATGATAAGTAGTTTAGAGTACCTTTACATTGATGTATAAAGAGGTCTCCATGGACTGCTATATTTTTTTTCATTGCTCTACATGCACTCCTTAAAACACACGTTTTTCTTTCCTTGTTAAATAGTATATGTATGGGTTAGTGCGTTTGCAGTTTTAAGAGCCTTTTTTTAAGATTTATAGTTTTGTCGATGATTGTAATGAGTTGATGGTTAATGAGGTATCCTCTGCATTGGTTGGTTAGCCTTTGTTCTATGGGTTATCTTCACAAAGCTGGTGTAGGTGGTTGGTCTTATTGCCTTCTTTTACTGCAATGACTAGAAATTGAATTGGATTAAGATTTATAAATATATTATTTTGTTTCAACCGAAAGAATTAAAAGACCTGTCAAAGTGACAAAGTGCTTTTATGTTACTAATAAAATAAAGAAATAAGAACCAATATTTTGAGATTTTCTTTATAATTTGTTCAAATCCTACCTTAATGCATCATCTATATAGAGCTATAAAATAAATGACAACTTCAAGCTTGGTCTTCTCTCTATTTTATATTTTCAATGTCCATGCTGTGGGATGCAATATGCAAATTTTGAGTAATATCCTAGATTTAAACTTTTTGATTCAACACAAATAGATATTTTGTACTTTTCTTAACCCAAAAATGCTAATTAGTTATTTGAAAAGTTTAATTTGATTGAGTTTTAATGTTGACAAATAAATTTGATCTTATATTTAGTATTTTGTCAAAACCATATAGATTCATGGGAAGCTAGTTTGATCTAGTATAAGAGATAAGTTAGACAAATACCTAAAGCAGTATTGTTTTGCAGTGGGTTTTCATATTCATGATGATTCATATCTTATAACAGAAGTTCTCCCAAAATATTTTGAAGGTACAAGAATGTCTTTATGAGACATATTGCACTGTACTCCCTCTCTTTTATAGATACATCTCTCTTCCTTGGATTTTCCTTGATACATTTTACAGTCAGATCCTTATTAAGTTGTTCATGGATTTATATCTAGAAGGGATATGCCAATGTCCATTCCTAATATCTTTGGGACATTTGCATGTCATATACATCCCTCATCCTATTGCACACACAACAACCTCATTCCCACCACAAAATAAAATATGTCAACATTCGTAGCAATCTATATACATGTACGGTATGTACAACTTGGTATATCTGTAGAAATATATCAAAATATATCCACTTCTTGTTCCTGGAAAGAAATTGATGTGTCATTTGTGAGATAAGTATCATTTCTAATATATTATTAGTCATTGTTAGAATTCAATTTACAACTTGATATTCTCTTTGAACATCATGGAATATTATTCACAACTAACTCTGCTTCTCCATGGAATCTGAATTCTTGAATTGTGTTTTGTGATTTATTTATTGTTTCTAGTGCAAAATATGGAAATCATGGAGTCGCGTGTTCATTAGAGCAATTTGGAGAGTATATCCAACAACATCACCTGTAGATGCAAATTTTGCTACCGAATATTATATATGTGCAATGGGGTTTCGATACTTTAAGTTTTGGGTATTGTTGATACTGCAATATCATGCTGCGATTTTGGTTTGAGTTTAAAGAAGTCAACCTACATGAATAGATGGTGAGAGGTCACTAGCGAAGGAGGAGAACTTCTGTTAAGTCACATAAATTCCCAACAACCATCAAGAGATGTATAGAACCAATTCAAGAAGAATGGTTCTTAACATCATGCATAAATAAAAACACATAAACACAATAAAGCAAAGACACCAATATAACGTGGTTCATCCAAGATGGGCTATGTCAATATAGAAATTGCCAGTCATTTCTATTAAACCATCCAACAAAATGAAGGGATATAACCTACAGTACATCTGCTACAACTTCTTCTTCGCTCTCTCTCACAGTCTCATTTTTCACAATACAATACATAGTTGTAATACATTTCTTCATATAAAAGAGGTTTGCCTTCTAAGGCTAAAATACCTACCATAATTTCTACTGTTATATCTGAGATCTAATGAACGTCTCAGATTGACTATGAAATTACAACATTTTAATGGCCGAAAAACAGACAAAAATGGACGTCTGAAACAATAATCAGGATCCATAATCAACACAAGATTTGTCAATTATTAAGGAAACCAAATTGCTCCCTCGATATGTATTTAGACAACAAAGGTTTTAACCTGCAAGTAATGATCTTGGATATGATCTTGTAGACCAAGTTACATAAATATATCAGATGAAAATCATTGAATGAATCAGAGCGCGAACACTTATGAATACGAGCATTAAAAGTCGAGTTAAGTGCACCAGAGATCCTACCAGTAGTCTTGGATTCCTCCACCACCTCTAAAATATCTTATCCCATGATATCGAAAAAATCATAAAATAATTCCACAACCCAACTGTCATGACTAGGATTCTTAGATCTAGCAAAACTAGAAAGAACATATTTGATATCCTCTAGCGAGACTGTCTCAATAATGCTAGCTCGCCTTTACTATTAGAGAAAAATCTAGGAAATTTCTAGATAATATCCATTTGATCAATGATAGAAGTTGAACTAGGATAGCTAAATAGATCATGAAAATGAGTCACATCTTTGTCGACCAAAAATTCTTGTCCCGAAAGAAGATTCCCCTCCAAGCTATGTAACTCCCAAATAGAGTTTTGGATGTGTTTGCCTTCATCAAAAAGATGGAAGCATTTGGTATTTGAATCACCCTGAGACAGCCAAGTTGACCGACTTTTCACATGCTAGGTATCCTCCTCCACTCTTAAAATATGTAATTTTCGACCTTCAAGGACCAACAACTTATATTGCTCATCGAATGAAAACCCACCAACACCACAATTTCTATGTAAAGATTCAATTTCCAATTCACAAGAGATTAGCTCTTTCTTCAACTCCAACTTCTTAGCTCTTTCATAGGAAGATACCACATGTTTTAAACATTTTAATTTATATACTAGCCAATCCATAGCCGATGAGCCACCCAACCCCAACAAGTGAGCCCATTCAAGCCTAGTAATTGATTTGAAGTCAGGGTCCTCAAGTCATACATGATTGAATTTAAAGGGATATTGAACTAAAATAACTGAGGTGTCAAGCTTAAGGAAGATGGGAGAATGATATGAAACCGAGGATGATTCTACCTAAGAGTAGTCTTTGAAAAGAGAACCATTCATCGATTTTGAAACCATAAATATGTCAATCCAATTGTAAACCCCCAACATTGAATCTTATCATTGAGAAAATCACATCAAGGGTCCAAACAAGGCCTATGGCCCCAAAATTCAAAGAGGTTCAAGCTAAAACTAAGGTCACCACCCAAAATTAGATTTGGTAGACCAATCACACTGCCACCCATCACCTATTCCCAAAATGCCCAATGCTCCAAATATGATCCTTAGAAATTGACCATATAAACTTCTTCCTCAATCTCCAAAATGTGACCACAAAGCAGAATCCCGACTGAAATACTAAATGAAGAAAAGTTGGAAAATCGAGGGTTCCAGGCCGATAGTAAACCCTTCGACAACCTAGATGCATCTAGTGTCCACATATCCCACCCTGGAAGGAGTTTGGAGAATAACAGACGAGCCCTGTCACCATTGACCATAATCTCCCGAAAAAGGATGATATCCAAATGATTGAGAATGGTGTTTAGCTTGATGTATCAGATTAAGAAGGTTAAATGTTATTAAAATTTTAGAGAGTATATAAATTTTTAACATATAAAAAAAATTGTAGGAATTTGTTTGATAAATCTATATGGAGTTAACTTTGATAATGACCACAATGTAAATTGGCTTCCTTGTTATACTTTAAATTGTCTTTGGCTTTGATTGACTAAGAGCTCATCTTCATCTTCCTTTAATGAAAAGAACTGAGATAATAAATTAACAATTAAATTATGATTGATTTTACCACATAAAAACAAATATTTATGATGATGATGATGATGGCACTTAATCATCTACTGAGATTATAAAATTTTATGTATATGTTTAAAAGGCTTAGAGAGAAGCATTCCTAGATCGACATAGTTTTGACAAGTAAGAAGCTTAGGGAGGTTTGTATTGTAGCAAAGATTATAAAATTGCGGTCTAATACAAGTGTATGCAAAGCATTGTAAAAACATGACTTTCTCTAAATAAAAATTGAATCATATTTTTATTTATTGTTATAAATTAACTAAATAAATTTTATGAAAATTCATTTTTTCATGCTTTTGATCCATTTTATAAGTAATAGAAGATAGGGTAAGAGGGTCCAACATAAGATGCGGATTATTTTTTTCGGTGAGATTAAGACCTTTGGTGTGAAGGCATTTGTTTTTGTTGTAATGCCCTTGACTTGTTGGACTAACCTTTGGCCTGAGAAACCACAACCTAGGGGCATCTAAGCCATCAAAATCACTCGAGGATCACACCTGGCCTAGGCTGCACCAACCCTTAGCATGGTTGGATTCAGATGTCACCCCCCAGGAGCAAAGAGTTTTGATCTTGGGTTGCCTTGTAGAACGAAACCTGTCTTGACCGTTTGCTCTACCAAAGCTTGACTTGGTGTGAATTCATTTGCTTGTATTGTAAAAAATATTATTTTTCATTATAATATAGTCTAATCATTATTATATAATGTAATATTGCATTTATTATTTATTTATTTTAAAAAATATATAATTTTGATTTTATTTTATTTTAAAAATTAGATAATATGGAAACTAAATTAGTGTTTTTTTTAAATAAAACGTAAAGTTTAATTTATGTACAATTATACAATTGATTTTTTTGTTTGTTAGAAATGCGGGACTAGTGTATTTAAATTATTGGTTAAGAAACTGCAATCTTGTATTTAAATTATTGGTTAAGAAACCACAATCTAGAGGTATCTAAGCTGTCAAAATCACCCGAAGATTGCACCCAACTTGGGCCACACCAACCCTTAACATGGTTAGATTTTTGGTGTCTCCTCCCAACTAAGTCACCCCTAAGGGTATTGATCGGCATGCAAACAAAATCCACACCTTAAATAAAATAAGATAAAACAATGATATTTTTATTTTATTTTTTAATAAATATATTTTATTAAAAAATTTAACAATTAAACTTTTCTTAACATCCTAAGCTTTGTTAGCTCTGGCTTCAACCTCAATCTAAACATGTTCAGTTGCAAACGAATTGATAGCAAAACCACTGTGGGTCCCCGTTGTTCTCACATTCTTTGTGCTATGCATGAACATGAGAAAGCTCATGCCTACTATGTTGAACTGTATCATCAAGACACTGAGAATCATATTCAAGGTATAAAACCCTGAATTAGGGTTTTAATACATAAACCCAACCCGAAGCAGCTCATTGCAGAGCTAAGATGCTGAGTTGATTACACAGGTTCCACATGTAATGGAGAAACTAGATACGCAAGAACTCTTGGTTTGTTTTGGTATACCAAGGCCCTATTGGGGCAAGCTCTTACCGACTATGCAGAAGGCTGGATAATCCTCAGGGTATGAATTTGGAAGCACACATGGAGCACATGGAGGGTTGGCTTCATCATTTAATTCAAGCTCAAATGTATTATAATGCTTGTCTCAATGCAAAGATTAACACTCTAGACCACAAATTGATTAAAAAGACTTTCAACTAGACTCTACAGAACAACACTGCTCCCCAGTTGATATTTTGTCATCAACCCCATCTCCATCAACCTGTTGCCCCTTTTAGAGCCGAGCAATAACCTCCTACTCCAAGTGTTGATTGTTTTAATGCATTTCCTCTATTTTTTAAAATTAAATCCACATACTTATATTTCTCTTATTAGTAATTTAAGGAAACTTTATTTTAAACGATTTTGATTTTCTTATCGCGAGAATTAGATGATATGTGGTATATGTGGGAAGTTTAAAATATTAAGGGTAGTAAGATTTCTTTGAAATGGGTAGTAAATTTTTTTTAATGTGAAACTATATAATTAAATGGAAAAAATATCATTTGTAAATAAAATTAGTATAGATTTATTTTAATATGAAATTTAGGTAGAGAGGGATTGAATCCGTGAGGTGTAATTTTTTTTTCAAAAAAGTTTGCATGCTTATTGGTATATCTTGAGTTAAGATGACTCAAATCTCTCATATACTATTTTAATATATAAATCCCTCATATCGACTTAAATCATTGGTTTTATGATGACTCAATTCTCACATCACATAACAAATAATATCAATTTAATTATTATTTTTAAATTTAGTTAATTAAAATATAATGTTTTTGGTTTTAAATATTAAATTAAAGTTAACATTGCAAAAAAATTACTTAATATTTTATTAAAGTTTCACATATCAAACTTAACATTTTAACATTGAACATAAAATCACACTTTTATCTTGTATTGAATTGCACATTTCAATGCAATAATAATATATTATCACAATCTTTTCTTTTAAAAATAAACATATTTCATCTATATTTAATGATTAAAATTTTCTTAACATCGTGAACATGAAACATGACCAAGAATACACGATGCAAAGTGCTCTTGTCCCTCAATATTATAAGATAGGCTTAATACCACCCTTCTCTATATGGTTTTTATTTGTTTGGATAAACGCATTTGGTTTTTCTTTGATGTTATGTTATTATCACAATTTTTTCTTAAAACAATAAACATATTTCATCTATATTTAATGATTAAATTTTTCTTAACATCGTGAACATGAAACATGGCCAAGAATTCACGATGCAAAGTGCTCTTGCCCCTCAATATTATAAGATAGGCTTTAATGCCACCCTCCTCTATATGGTGTTTATTTGTTTGGATAAATGCCTTTGTTTTTTTTTATGTTATGTTTTTGGACAAGACTCTTATGATAAGTGTTTTGGTCATGATTATTGCACATAATTTTACTTTTAATCTTGTTTTTTTGTTTTTATATTATATTATTAATACTTTAAAGAAGTTATTTTAAATGAATAAAATTAAAAATCAATAAATGTATAATTTTGATTTTTAAAAAAATAATATATAAGCTTTTTTTGAAATTGGGAGCAGTTTTTTTCGCTGCTTTGTTGTCTATCGATGGCATATGAGGAGCCGTCCTTTGTCATATCAATGAATGTGAAATAGGCTCATGTCATACCAATGAATGCGCAACAGATTAAAACTATGACTGAGTTACACTGCCACATACCCAGTACCCCATACCCCTTGCGTATTCACATTTAATATATTGCAGGGATTGAACAGGGGCAACAAATTCATGTTCTTCTTGCCAGGCAATCTGACATTCATCTTAATCTTCTGCATGTGATCAAATCAATATCTTATTTCCAACTGATCTTAGGCTCCATCCCTTCTCCGTAAGAAGTGCTCGCACAACTTTCCCATAATTTATTAGGAGCCGTAGGAAAAGATGCAGAGCTCATATACGTGAATGCAAAAGTGGACCATCCATGCTCTACTGCTTCTCCAATTAGAGATGGATGGTCTGTCCAATTGAAGGCTCAAGGTCAACCCAATCTCATCCCTTTCCACTAGCTAGGATCTTTCTCCAAGTAAAGATCCAAAGTTAGAGGAACTATGAAAGATACAGGTCTAGACTCCAGTTCATCGAGATGATGAACAACCATGACCTGTTCAAGATGCTTGAGCCGCGGTTCAATACTTTAACTAGATCTCCAACAAGTGGATCTTGACTTCCACATGAAGAGTTAAGAGACACGGGTTCTTTTACCCTTTCACTTAGAGCTTCCAAAACTTACCTCCCGTCATATATTATTACCAACAAGGATATATACCTCATTCAACAACGAATATGATGAAATTTGAGGCTCGGAATAGAACATGGGTATCAATCAATGGAGTTCTCCAGTATAGTACAATGATTGCGTGATCATTCCCTTGTACAATACAGGGCATGCTTAAATAATCAATCAATCACTTTGGCTCTCTGAAATGGCTTGGCTTCCACAAAGTAGGCATTGTTCTGTTCTTTGTAGAGTCAAATGGTGAGATATGCATCCACACATCACATAAATTTCTGAAAGAAATCCAAGGCATGACTGATAGTGATAGCTATGACAGCTTGCTGCGTTATCGAATTTTTGGATTGGTTCTTATTTTAAGAGCTTTTCAGTTGTTCTTAGGATGACACCCTTCAAATAGAGTGAGACTTTTGATGGGTGGGATTTAAATGCAAAAGAGTCTATTGGCCATCCATGGAACAAAAAATCAATTGTTTTACCTACATCTTCTTCAAACGACACCATGCATACAACATGCCTCCGGCAATGCTTATGTTGGTTATGTTTTAGCTACTTAACCTGTTAATCCCCCAAATGATGATGTCTAGTCACATGGACGCTAAAAGCCCCACATCTTGGGAAACTACAAACCAATAAGCTCTATACGTCATGAAACTAAAATCATTGACTAGGTTTTTCTACTACATTAATACAAGAGTAGGGATGGATGGAATAAGGAAAAACTTTCATTATGATGGTAAGCTCCAAAAATGCTTAGTAAAATGAAGCCTTTGTTTTATAGCAAATCAATATATTGGTTTCACTTAAAATGTCCACTAAATTCGATAAAAGCAAGTGTAGTTGTAAACATCATTTTGGTAAAGTTCTATTTCCAAAAGATAGAGTCCAATAATTTGTTCTAACAAAAAATGTTGTGCAACAACACCCAACCAGCTAGGGATGGACATGGAGAGGCGTTGCTTATAAGTCCTCATTCTATTTAAATATTGATCAATTTAATATAAAAAAGGAGTTAATAGTGAATTATTGGTTCAATGAAAGCAAGGCATTGTTATTGTTGCTATTAGGATTCAAGTCTCTCCAACAATATGTTTTCTACTCATGATTGTGCTTGTATTGATGTGCACACGTGTCGTAAAGGCCAAGTGCAAGTTTTAGATGACTTTGGCAAAATAGATACCCCACTCATGACTTTCTAGCCAAATGAAACTTGAATTAAATGTTGTAACCCATATTCGCTTCATTAAATATGTTTCCTTATTAAGAAAATGCATACAAGTTATGTTGCAGCACAATAATCATTTGTAAAAAAATGTTAAGGAAGAATGTGGAACTCCTTTGAAACACTCCCAAGTTGTACCTAGATAAATATCATAAAGTAAAACTAATACAAAGTTTCCCATCTAGTCTTTTGGTTAAGGATTAATAATTATTACCCATGTCTACACTAAGTGGATTAAAACTAACTTTCATGTGCTCGTCAAGTATATATATATATATATATATATATATATATATATATATAGAGAGAGAGAGAGAGANAGAGAGAGAGAGAGAGGTCTAACACGTAAGACATGCAAGCACTACTTAACACATAGAGGTAAAGCAAAGCATATCCCCTATATTTTCCTTGCAACCTACCGAAACTTAGTCAATGGACGTGGAACATCAATTAAAGATCTTGAGTTCTTCAGGATAAAACATGTGTTAAACCCCTATGGAGGACATAAATAATCAATGCAAGAAAATGTTGTACTTTGTATCGGGTTAATGTAGTGTGGAATTCATAACTCTCAATTAAACACAAAAAAACATTTAATAATACAAAAAAATTGGATAAATATCCACCAAGAAGAAATTTTTTACGGATGGAAATTGCAAACCTTATTAGTCCCTAATATGCCAACAATACAATGTTCAACGATGTTTTTGTAAAAATATTCAGATTTCTAAGGGTTATCCATAATTTCTATAAAATTTTGACAATTATTAACGGAAAATAATTGTATCGTATATACTTTGGGTCAATCAATTTTAGAAGAAAAAAAAATTGGTGATTTTTTTTTGGAAAATTAATCCATGGGCAAAATTTACCCTAATATTCACTTCTATGTTCCTTAAGAAACATGAAACATGATGTACAAGCTTAGGCTAGTTAAATCACAACGAGCATTTTATGCATTTTGCAAAATCATAAGTTAGTAAACTACATTGATCACAAATTCACAAAGGACACTCTCAAATCTCTCAAACCTAATGAAAACATGGATGTCTAATAAGCATGATGTTTTTTTATACTGAAATGTCATTTATTTAAACAAAGATGCTTTGAAACTTTATTTTTGTGTAATTGTTTTTTAATAAAAAATGAGAACTTTTCCAACAATATTCAAATATACATCTCACACTAAAATACAAAATATTTAATTTTAATGAAAAATTTAAGGAAGAAGGTTAGATGTCATACAATCTCAACATTCTATTGTTTGTCATCATTGGAATTGGATCATGCATTCTTTACTAAAATTGTAGTTCTCGTTTTTTGAGGTTGATTTTGACATTACTTTGTTTTCCATCATTATAATCCAATTTATTTTTTTTTGACAGAAACGGTTAAAGATATATATTAAAGGGTGGCAAAGCCAAACAGAGAGTACAACTTCAAAGCCAGTAAGCCTGAGATCTAGACTACCAGGACTACAAAACTACATAAAAGTAATTACATATGCCTGTATAACTGCAAAATCAGGTCTTATAGAAAGAGACGGACTGAAAAAACTGACACAGACTAACTATCGCCGGGTAACTTCTGCACCTGGGTTGGTGGACCCTGCAGAGCCGACATTCTTTCTTTTAGCCCAATTCTGCTCCAGACTTTGAAGCCTTAGGTCCATTTTCGCCAATGCTTGCTGAACCCCTGCGTCCAGGTTCTTCATGGCTTCTTGAGATTCCGTGCGCAGACGTCCAATATCCTCTTCTAACTGACTCAAGCGTCGCCCACCCATAACATCCATCTGGCGCAGACAGTCTCCTTGCCTGCAAACTCTGCGTTTGAGGACCTTAACATCAGCAGCCAACTCCTCCACAGGGTCCGGAGAGGAGGCGAAGGAACCTGTTGACTCTGCCATGACAACCAACGCCGACAGGAAAACCACCGAGAGCACAGCCACCAAAAAAGGGAAGCCTCGCCTCCCAACCAAGGAGGACTTCACAGACAGGCCAACCTCTAGACAAGAATAAACAACGAACCGCAATTGAAACCAGATATCATGCTTTCTGCCCACTGCATGCTCGTCCAGGGTATTTAAAGCCCCCCGGAGGATTGAGATATAATTCCAACCTGAGCGATGACAGCATAACGAGTAATCAATTTTGACACACTGCTGAGGACTGAAGCAGTTCTGAATATCATTTCCATACAGAATTCCATCTAATCTCCCGGTCTTATCAGGCAAGAGCATCATTCTAACATGATCCGGAGGGAGATGAGCCAATCTTCTCCATGCATAACAATGAATGCTCCATAACTCCTTCCCCTCAATCGACGGACTGGCATGATTTGCACAACTAAATCCAACCTGCTGCAAAGTACGGCCAAAGGTACGAGCAGAATTCCGCCTGCATGTATAATTAAGCGCCATCATAAGAAGCAGCGGGCGAAAATGCTGCGAAGGACTGGGACAGCCAAGATCTTTAACGGGGAAAAAATGCATGAGGGATGGCACGTCCGCACGGCGCGTGTCACAATAATTCGAGGGGAGAGGGAGCCACGGATCAGCCAAATCTGGTGACACACAGCTTGGGCCCCTATACCACGAACCCCCCTTCTTCAAATTTATCATCAACATCCTTGACTTAGGGGATTGGTTCCACCCTTGTGATTCCATTAATGCTGAGAACTCCATAGTCTAATGAGATAGCCTCATTCGCAGCATTATCGGCTTGTTCATTGAATTCTCTTAGGACGTGGAAGAAGTCTATATAGCGGAAGAGAGGAACTAGGATAAAAATTCTTCGGATCACTTGTTTTAGGCGAAAAGAGGAGGGCAATTCCCGATTGAAGAGATGCTGGAGGATCATCCTCGAGTCCCCAACCACCGTTAATTCTTGGACGCCGAGATGAATAGGCTGACTTAAACCTTGCCAAAGGGCAAGGGCTTCAGCCATATTATTAGTGTCGCTTCCCAAGTTCCAGGCGTAACTGAGATTCAAATGTCCGCCGGGGTCAAAGAGCACCCCTCCCCCTCCTGCCGCCCCTGGATTTCCTTTAGATGCTCCATCGAAGAAAAGAAGACTTCTTCCTAACTCTTTACACCACAGATCAAAATCGGCCTTATCTTTTCTGATCTCCCAATTTTGCAGAGAGGGGGTGCTCTGAGGAAGGTCCACAAAGGTACCAGGATTCAGGCTATTGAACCAGACTTCTTCGTCTCTAGAAAGGGGAGATTGGAGACTAAGAGGAAGACAACATCGGATGAAATCTCCTAATAGGGCTTTTATTATGGCCATCACGCGACTAGGAGGGGAGATAATGCCCCTGAAAATGCGGTTATTGCGTTCAAGCCAAAGTTTCCAGCAGATAAATTTTGGAAGAGTCAACCAGGCGACAGCGAGGGGGTCCTTCGCATGAAGCTTAACAGGGGAAGAAAGAGACCATTGACTAAGAAGGGAGGGGACATCGTCAAAGTGCAGGGGAATTTGCCAGGGGGCAGTCACTAAGCTCCAAACTTCAGCAGCAAATGAGCAGGAGAGAAAAATATGGGGGGAGGATTCTTCTGCTGCTAGGCAGAGAGGGCACCGAGAGGGTCCTTCCCATCCTTTTTTACGCAGATTTTCAGCAGTAAGAGCACTTTTATGGGCCAGAATCCAAGAGAACTGATCCACTTTTGGGAGAGTTTTAGTCCCCCAGATATAGTTCCAGATTGCTGGGTTTCTAGGCACATTAGGTATAGCTTTGATACTTTTATATCCTTCAGCCACAGAATACTGCCCTGACTTAGATCCCCACCCACAGACATATTTTAGCCGTTTAGCCAGAGGGGCCTTTCCATTCAGTAAGTGGAGGAGACGAACTTTTTCTTCTTCCAGATTTTGGGGGCATTCCGGGATGGCCCAACCCATCCATTTGTTTCTTCCTTCCGGGTGCCATAGGGAAATATCCATAAGAGTGGAAATCCCCTGAGCTGAAAGAAATCTTCTGATACCCTCCAGTCCTACCATGTTTCCAAATGGGGGGCTCCCTAAGATTGAATCTTCCCAGATTCTGATTTTCCTCCCATTTCCCGGAACCCATGATAGCTCGCTGGAGATAATGGGGAAAGCCTTGGAGCAGAGCGCAAACACCGGGGAGCCTTTGGCCACTTTTGGTCCTTGATCCAAGCATCTGATCCGGGGTCCTGTGAAGTATTTTTTCCAAAGAACTTGTTTACTCCAAGAGGGTTTCCCTGAAACCACATTCCAAAGAAGCTTGGCACCTAGAGCTAAATTTTGGGCTTTAAGATCCCGCAAATGAAGGCCCCCCTCTTTATGAGCCGTGACTTTGTCCCATTTGACCAATGGGAGCTTAATCTCACTTTGTTTGCCACCTTCCCAGAGGAATCTCCTCAGGATCACTTCAATCTTTCGAAGGACTGAGACCGGGGCAAGAAGCATGGAGCACTGAAAAACTGGCATACTTGCAAGAACTGATTTAATGAGGACAGTTTTCCCTGCCAAATTTAACCAGGATGCACCCCAAACCTTGATTTTCGATTTGATCTTTTCCACCATCGGATCCCAACTGGCGACTTTAGGCTTATCCTTGAAAATTGGAACGCCTAAATACTTGAACTCCGTCCATTGAGGATTTCCTTCTATCTGTAAAATAGGAGAGAGAGAGAGAAGCTCTAGAGGGGAACAGTTCCAACTAAAGATTTGACTTTTGGAATAATTAATGAGGCTGCCTGATATATCCTGATATTTGTCCAGCACTTCTTTGAACTTCCTTGCTGAAGAAGGACTCGCACCACCAAGA
>LPNX010447792.1:67067-89345 GCA_001517045.1 Pseudotsuga menziesii
GAAAAGGAAGTGGCACCTTTTTCTTTGGGAATGAGGGATAGGAAAGAGGAATTTGTTCCTCCTCCTAACTTACAGCAAGATTGAGACTTTTTGACCATCCGGAACAAGTCTGATTGAATGATATGCCAACAAGAGGATATGAATCTAGCAGTAAACCCATCCGGCCCAGGAGCTTTATCGGGGCACATGCTATCCACCGCCAATTTAACTTCATCAAGAGAGACTGGACGGAGAAGCAAGCTATTAGCGCATTCAGAGACAAGAGAGGGGATGTTTTCCAGAATATCCGATTGACTAAAGTCCATCCCAGGAAAGTTTTCTGAATAAATTTCATGGAAGTGATCATGAGCGGGCTGCTTTATCTCTTCAAAGGTAGAAAGATGGCTTCCCATGTAATCGATCTTCCTGACAGTCTTGAAGTGCTTTCTGACTTCTGCATGTTTGTGAAAAAATTTGGAATTTTTATCTCCTTCTCTGAGCCATGGGATTCTGGATTTAATTTTCCAGTAGCTTTCTTCTAACCTACAAGCTTCATGAAGCTTATTTTGGAGAGAGATTTCAGTGCTTAGAGAGAGATGGTCCAATCTTCCTTCATTCAAGATGAGATGGTCTTCCAGAGCTTTCTCTGCTTCCAGCCTCTGCTTTATGGGGGATATGTGATGCTTAGCCCAAGCTTTCAAGGATTTTTTCACGATCCTGAGCTTTTCTTCCCAAACGAAGAAAGCCGATCCTCTGACATTTGATTTCCACGCAGAAGTAACAATGTCAAAAAACCCTTCCATCGAGATCCAAGCGGGGTTAAATCTGAAGGGGATGGGGCCTAAATCCTGATCTTTGGAGAAAGAGAGAGCAATCGGCTTATGGTCAGAGGCACTGAAAGAAAGAATGGCCGAGGACAGATCATACCCAAGGACATGAATCGATTGCTGGACCAGGAACCTGTCCAACCTTGCTGCTATATGCCCAGGACCTAATCTTTTATTGTTCCAGGTGTACTTCCCTTTAGTTGGTTTAATATCCTCCAAATCCCAATCAGAGATAATGTCCTCGAGCCATTCTCTCGCTGGATCTCTGACGATGTTTCCTCCCTTCTTTTCATCCGCTGAGAAGGTGATATTTAAATCCCCAGCAATGACAAAATTGTCTAGTTGAGAAGAAACCATATGATCATTCAGGGAGTTCCAGCAGAGGAGTTTCTCAGAGGGGGCCATGGGGGCGTAAAGATTGAAGAGGCTTAAGCGGAGGTTTGATTCTTTGAAAAGAATTTCAGTAAAAATCCAGTGAGGGGAAGAAACAAAACTTACAATTTCCACAAGAGAGGGATCCCAGAGCGTTGCTATGCCTCCTGATGCTCCGCGAGAGCTGACTGCTAATCCCTGCGCTTTAACCCAGAATGAAGGAGCAGCCTGGAGGAGGGCGTGCTCATCCATTTTAGTCTCCTGGATGAGGAGGACAAGGGGCCTCGATATTCTGATTAGATCTTTCATTGCTAACACTTTCGAATTACTCCCTAGCCCCCTACAATTCCAGGAGACAATATTCATTACTTACTTTTCGTCATGGGGGTTGCCCCCTTGGGGGCAGCACCTTGCTGTCTAGTATTTCTTGATGAAATGATTTTTTCCAAAGAGGGCTGAACTCCTGCTGCCTTATCCCGATAAGTTGCAATTTCTCTCCTTTCCCTGTCCGTTTTCCTACCTCTTCTCTCTTTCTTGGAAGGAATCGAAGCTTCAGAATCTCCTTCTGAGCCTTCTTCCTCAGAGCCTCCTTCTCCCGCGGTTTCCTGATTCTTGTCTTCTTGCCCGATCTTGCCTGCAGTTTCGACGATCTTGGACCCTTCTGCAATATCATGAACGATCTTCGCCCGGGAAGAGGAATTTTGGGGGATTTCACCTTCTTCATGAGGGGCGGAAGTGGGATCTTGTGCTTCGAGGGCTTCAAAGCTATTTCCAGCACGAGGGTTTTCTTTAGCCTTGAAAGGATCCGGGATTACAGAGGGGGGGACCTTCTACGGGGGGGCTTGAAGGCCATTGGCACCCTTTCTTCTAGGGTTTGGTTTATTTTTTTTGACTTGCTGCCAACCTTCTTCCAGGCTCTTCTCTGGTTCCGCTTCTTGGATTTTTGGACAGTTCCTTTGAAAATGCCCGTATTCATGGCACCTCCTGCATTTAAAAGGCAGCTGTTCATAGTCCAGTTGTTGGAAGTGCTCCCACCCATTAACTGAGAGCTTGACTGCTTCAGGGAGACCAGCTTCCAAATCAACTTCTACGCAAATACGGGCAAAGGAATAAACGCCCTTAGGCTCAGCCTTATCAATGTATTTACCCAGACCATTGCCTATAGATCTCAGGCATTCTTCACTCCAGCAATGCATAGGGAGATTGGGCAACCGAACCCAGACCGGCACAGCTTTGGGGACAGCCAGGGCCGGATCAAAGTCAGGAGACCACCGATTCAGGTACAAACCCTGAGGGCCCATGAAATATGGCCCGCTTCTAAAAATCAAGTCCCTATCAGATTTGGAAGCAAAATCAAAGAGAAAATAACCTCTACCGATCGCATAGCTCGTGACTCCATTGGAGATTAGAGGGCGCCAGTTGTTTTGAACCCAGGTTTCGGTCGATTTGGGAGAGGGCCAAAGACCTGTGAACTGCCCGATAAGCGCTCTTTCTGCCAGAGAAATCGCCAGGTGAATGGTTTTTTCCGGTGGGAGAGCTATCACTGGGATAGCATCCAGTTTCTTCACAAACTTCGGGGGCGGGGCCGAATCAGCTTTTTTCCCAGAGGCAGAGACCAGCCGAGCGAAAGCTACTTCATCAGAGGGCGAGAGAGGAGGAGGCGAGCCTCCCCCGGCAGAACGCATCCTGAAAACCCTAGTCGCAGGTCTAGGGTCAGATCGCAGAGAAGAGAAAATATCTTGTTCCTTATACACTAATGTTATTGCATTATCATTATAATCCAATTTGCTAAGAACAATCATAACAAATACATGCTCCAAGCATTGGCTATGCCTATTGCACGGTCTTTTGTAGATTTCACTAATGGTTTAGATGCACAACAAGATTATGACCACCAACTAGGAAAACAAATATTGCTATGTGTAGGGAAGCGAGTAATGTTATCCTACAATTTATGGGTCTAATTAGGATTAGTAAATGATGCATTTGGATTGGTCATGCAAATTGTATACACAACTGGATCTATCCCTCTTAAGTTATGAACCTATGTTGTCATGGCATTTGATAATTACAATGGTCCTCCATGGAACCAATCTCAACCAAAGCACATACCAATTCCACTCATAAATCGAAGTAATATGAAACAAATCCCCCTAAAGATGGCTTGGGCATTGACTATCCATAAATCCCAAGGATTGGCATTAACAAGGTCAATCATTGACATTGGTAACAATGAATGTCAATGATTGACCTTAACACAACAATGCTTTGTACTACAACTCTAGAAGGAATCCGAATAATTGTCGTTCTCTTTCAAACACTATGCAAAGATGAAAGGCACTTCATATGTTTCACTTCAAAACAAAAAAACACGCCTTCATTATTTGTCTCTTTCACACTTAAAAGTGCAATCCCCAATCCCTACACTCCCCCTACCAAATGAAAATACCATTGTTGAGTTCCAATATATTTAGAGCCAAACTTGATCACTACCTAGCCCTTTATTGTTTTACTCACATATGTATACTTTTTCATATGTCAAATTAATATACAATTCATTTTACTTGTCATCGATTACATGAGTTTCTATTTATTGCTTATTAGTACTTGCAACAAAGTTTTCTTTTCAATTTCATAGACTACCATCCCTAACATAAATTAGCTAAACTTGCTTTCAAACACATAAAATTATACTATCCATATATACACAACTTTTTCTCATTTTACAACATATTAAATTTCGTCTTGACGTTACATTTCCCCAGTTGGGAGTATGCTAATTAATAATGAAAACATTAATTTTATAAACACTTTTTGATAATGTTCCTCACTATTATAAAAGATGCCTTAGACCACCCTCTCCCAATTGGTGTAGTTAATATATGGTCTTTATTTTCTTGGTTTTGAAACCCTAGTGGAGGATGTTGTTTGAAATATTGTGCCAACGAAACCCTAGCGCTCATGGTTCCCAGTGCAGTGGCACCCATGTAGATAGTACTAACCATGATAAAAAAATGGGAACCTTATTTTTTTTTGAGGCGGGCGCTGTTGAGCAAAGTAATTTTTAGTGGCGAAATTTCGCCAATTGGCTATTTTTTGGGTTTTTTTCAAAAAATAAATTCGCTATTTGCGGTCTAATATCGCCTATATTTACATAAAAATATGTTTTTTTTTATCATAATATTCGCCAAACTTTATACATTTCAGTGTTAATTTTATGTTTCATATTTAATATTCGCTTACCTAATTATAAACATATTTTTTCAATCCAAAACAATTGCCTAGAATACTATAGTTTACTACAATATTAGAATCCTTAAAAAATACCCTGCCGTAGAGAGAGTGTTTGCCTTGTCTTTTTTCCTCGAGCGCGGTTTTTTTTGGGTTTTCTGATGTCTGTCTTTGTCATGGGAGAAAATTCTTGGGAGTAAGCTATCTACCCGATGATTTGCACCGGGGCCCACCCGATGCCGTCGAGTGATAACTAACTCCGTTACCCTTCCGTGAGACCGAGACCCACCCGACGCCGTCGAGTGATAACTAACTCCGTTACCCTTCCGTGAGACCGAGACCCACCGAATTCTGCTTCTTCTCTGGCGTTCATCCAGCTGTTGATCACATCCAAAGGGAGACCCACATCTAGCATCTATCCGTCTTAATCCTAAATCATTTAAGAGTTTGGACTTGGATTTTTTAATCTATATGCTCAATAGACTCAAGATTTTTTAATCAATGAGCTAACTAAATTCAAGGTGCTAGGTTTTATGAGCATTACTAATTCTGTAAATTGTGACGTAATAACATTTTTTTATTTATTCCAGGGAATGTGTGCACTTCATGGTTAACTTCCATATGAAGGAACAAGGAAATAAGTTGAGAGTTGTTTATAGGAAGTATTCAATTCCATTTTTTGGTTGTGTTTCTTCATTAGCCCCTCCCGACTTCTTCGTGATGAAAGTTGCAGCTCCAACAACTAATAAAATTTGCATACCCGATTTACTTCGATTTACTTCTGAAAGCCTACTTGACTATTACTCATTCTTCTAAGTCGTGTGAAAGACTACCATTCGAGGTGCTGCAGACATAAAATTTTGGGTCTGTTCATGTAAATAGCCTTTGACAAGATATAATAGTATTTTGGATGAAATAGCCTTTGACAAGAGAATAGTATTTGACAAGAGAATAGTATTTGGATGAAATAGACTCATAAAAATGCTTAAACTTCTGAGTTTCCAAGCAACAATAAGTCTTTACTTATCAGGGTTGGATTTATTCCATAAAAGACTTTTTGTAATCAGATTTATTCCATATGGGCTTTCATCAGCAGGAAAAAAAACAGAATCCAATGGATCTCAAGAGGTAACGGAGTAAACTATCACTCGACAGAGGTTGGTGAAACCACCGTTCGTCGGGTAGATAGCTTACTCTTGTACCGTCGATGGTGGAGGGCCTGCTGGCTTGACCAGTCTTTTGTTCCGATTCTGAGTTCCAGAATCGCTTATTACCGGGTGTATCGCCGGCTAAAGGTTTTGATGGGGCGGGAAGGGGAAATGGCCTTCTGGTATCTCTTGTGGGGCTGATCGGACGTGGCCGGTAAATGGGTGGTTATGTTTTCACGTCAACGGTGAAGCTTCTGCGAAGGTCCTCTCGAAACCTTGGATTATCGGTGGCGGATCCCTAGTTCTAAGTCGATGGAACTCTGCATTCAATCCCCTTAGCAGAACCAGTGGTGCTCAGACATTTGTGGTGCCTTCTCCCGGGATTCCCGCTGCAGCTCTGGTCATGGCAGGTTTTTGAAGGTCTGGCAAATAATCTTGGTCGGCTTATTCATATGGAGAGGGAGATGCTCTATGATGTGGATAAATGTATGGAAGAGATCCTCATTGAATTCGATGTGTCCAGAGTTCTTCCATCGTAGATAACCATAGAGTGGGGCGATACCTCCTTTATCTAGCGACTGGATTACAAAAGAATTCCTTTCCGATGCTATCTCTGTAGGGAGACAGGGCATTTGAAGAAGAACTGTCCTGGGTTTTTTCTGCTGATGGGAATGGGGAGAACGTTATTTGGTCTTGGTCTCCTCCCTTTGCAGGACAACGGGATTCCAGTGCATCCCTTACTGGTCAAACCTCACGACTGGTCAAACCTCACGACACTTTTTCTCAATCTTTGGTGGCTTCTATTATGAGTAAGCTTTCTCTCTTACAACTCTCATTTATCAATTCTCTTGCTCCTGAAAAATCACTGTTTATCAAATCTTTCGATTAGTCTGGAGACCCTCCATTTACTCAGACCCATTCTCCTAGCTACTCCCAGGTGGTTAGCTCTGGTGAGGGGCCTAAGCTGGTCGTTACTTTCCGTCACCAAACATCTCCCTGGAACCCTCTTCTAGACCAGATCTTTTCCCACCGTTTGCAGATACCTGTGAGGGGTCTATGAAAGATTTGTTGCTTGATAGGGATCTGGGAAGGATTTCTCCTAGGCATCACCACTCTGTGAAGGTTAATAAGGTCGTCACAGCCTTTTTTTCTCAGATTACTTCTTTTCCCCCGGGTTTAACAACGGATTACCACATCCCAGAGTTTTCTTTTGGGGGGAGGGGAGTGCTTTTTCTGCTCGGCATAAGGGTTCAGTTTCGGATGTTGGGGTTCTAGGGGTTTCTAATAATCCCTTAAACAAGGACATCTCTCCGATCAAGTCCCATTGTTTCCAAAATGTGAACATATTGAAGAAAAAGTTAAAGAAAGGTGGCTCCAGTCCTATGCTCCTGATCCTTATGAGGATGTTTCCTGTGATTCCTTTGTCCCCTTATCTTCCAGACTCTTGCTGCACAAAACTCTACTTCCTCTGTTTTTTGTCCTCTTAGAGATGCACATGCGTCTGACAAGGTTATCCAGTGAGTTGCATGTCCTTTAACATCAGAGGGTGGGGGAAAAACCCAAATTCATTGCACTAAAACGGATCTTCAAGTTAGTAAAGCCTGATTTAGTTTTGATTCAAGAGTCTATGTGCCTGTCTCAGAAAGTTGTGGAGTTTCTTATTCGTCTTTTTCCTGGAGGGAAGGTTAGTGCCACGGGTGCGACAGGTTTGTCATGGGATTTGTCGGTTGCTTGGAATCCATTGGTGTGGAATTTAAAGCCTTTTTTTACCTTTTGGAGGGGAGGATAAGGGGTTTGGATGCTCATTTTCATGTGTTAAACTACTATGGGCCTTATTTGAATAGAGAGGTCTTTTGGAACTATGTAGAGTCCAACGACATCCTTCAGCTGCCCAATTTGATTATGGGAGCTGACTTGAATTTGACCATGGATGCTTCAGAGATGTGGGGGACTCATTCCAGATTGGACCCCTTTCAGACATTTTTAAAGATCTGTTCTAGAGGAATGATTTTCTGGGTGTTTTCCCTTGCCTTATGTCTCATTCTTGGAGTAATGGTCGTTCTGGGTAGGCTGTTGCCACTAAAAGATTGGACCGCTTCTTTTTGGTGGAAGGTATCTTGGACGTTATCACTAGATTCAGATCCTGGAATTTAAAGTCAAAGGTATCTGATCTTTTACCTATCTTTCTTCAACCGGATATTGAAGGATCTCATCAGAAATTCCCCTTTAAGAGTTCAACCACATTTGGTTAGAGGATGAGGCCTTTATTAGTCTGGTAAGGGATTTTTGGAGCTCCTTTTCCTCGGGCCTTGAAGATTTGGTGATGCACGATTTTCAATTGAGGCTCAAACACCTGAAGTCGAAGGTCATTAGATGTGTGAAGGAGAAGAAGGCACAACTAAGACAAGAGCTCTTACTTATTAAGGAGCTTATCTCAATTTTGTTTGCAGCTAACTCATCGGGGTGTTTCTCCGAGGATGAGAAGAAGTCCCTATTTAGGTTGGAGACGAAAAAAAATAACATTATGAGAATAGAGCATGAATCATGGAGGATTAAAGGCCGTGCTTTATGGGTTAAACAAGGAGATTGTAATTCAAGATTCTTTCAGAAATTCACCAACCATCGCAAGAATCAAAACTCTATATGGGACGTAAAGGATGCTGCTGGTTTGAGAATTTGTTCTCAGGATGATTTGGAAAAGGAATCTGTTTGTCATTCGAGCATATTTTCAAGGACTTGGGTACTTCGGAGATTTGAGCTCAATTTGAGGTAATCAAATATTTTTTGAGATTTTTCACAGAGGAAGAGGGATTATAGGTTGGCAGTGAGGTCACCCTTGGGCATATTGAGGCTATTTTGAAGAAGTTGGCCAAGGACAAGAGTCCATGGCCAGATGGTTGGATGGTGGAGTTTTTTTGCAATCTTTTTGGTATCATTAGAAAATATCTTCTAGAAGTCGTGGAGGAATCGAAGTTGAAGGGGTATATCTCAGGCTCCTTAAATTCTACCTTCATCACACTTTTACCAAAGAGCTCCCAACCAAATATTTTCAATGATTTTCGACCAATATCACTTTGTAATCTGGTATATCAGGTTATAACAAAGCTGATATCAAACATAATCAAGCCTATTCTACCCAGATGTATGACTTTAGAACAGTTCGGTTTCCTCCACAATAGATAAATACAGGATCTTGTAGGGCTACGTAGCTCAAGAGGGACTGCATTCTATAAAAATAAAACATTTAAGTGCTTTGGTGTTGAAGATGGATCTTTCTAAGGCCCACGACAGGGTAGATTGGACATATCTTTAGCTCATTCTCCTTCAAATTGGCCTTCCGTTGGATGTGACTGACTGGATCTTGCCATGTGTCACTGCTGTTAGGTATGCAGTTCTGGTTAATGGTTCTCCTTTCAAGTTTTTTAGGAGCACTAGGGGGTTCGACAGTAATGCCTCATGTCACCTCTCTTATTTCTGTTGGTTATTGAGGGACTTAGTTGGTTGATTAATGAAGCAAAATTGGACCAGAAAATTAGAGGGATATAAATTTCTGCTAAACATAATATTTCTCACCTTCTCTTTGTGGACGATGTGTTGTTATTTGGGGACCTTCTCTTTGTGGACGATGTGTTGTTATTTGGGGAAGGAACTGTTGATGAATGGAGGTCACACGATGGTATCATCAAACTATTGTGTTCTGCTTCTGGGATGGAAGTAAGTTGACATCAATCTGGTCTTTTTTTCAATTAGGTTTAGGCAAAGGTGCTTCGACAGGTTTCAAACATTCTCCCTATGCAGATGGAGCCTATGGAGAATGGGTTTCGATATGTGGGTTATTTATAATTTAATTGAAGACGAACTGCTACGGTACTAAGGATTGGCTTTGGCTGGTTCATAAGGTGGAGAAGATCAATTGTTGGTGTTTCAAATGGTTGTCTTTGAGAGGCAGGTTGGTATTAGCTAAATCGGTTCTTAAAAGTATTTTGGTCTATTGGATGTCCTTTGCTCGAATCCCTACCACTATTTTGCATATCATCAGGAGGAAAAATGATGAGTTTCCATGGGATGGAGACTTGGAGATGGTTTAGTTCTATTTGGTGCATTGGGAGAAGATATGCATGCCTTAGGCTGTTGGAGGTTGGGACATTAAAAAAATTTCATAGTTCAGTCAATCTTTGTGTTTGAAAAGCCTTTGGAGAGGCCTATTTGATGAAGGGTTGTGGGGCTCGGTGATCGGGCACAAATATGTCAAGAGATTCTCAATGGAGGAATGGGCTAGAAGGGGGAATATACCCATGCAATAGGCTTCAAGCATTTGGCAGGATTTCTCTAGGTCCTTTCATTGGTTCAGTAAGTGGATCTCTTGGAAGATTGGTAACGGGGAGAAGATTGCCCTTGGAATCGATCCTTTTGTGGGAGGAGAGTCTTTTTACATACTTTTTGCTGGTTTATTATCCTCACTAGCCCAACTGAGGCTCATCGAAATGGCACATGCAAAGACTTCTTCAAATCTGGTTAATGATCATACTTATTGGGTCTCAACCATCGATCTGGGCTTGGTTGGAGATTTGGCTGAGGAACGGTCAAGGTTCACAGCAGGTCTTAGACATTTGGTTGTTAGGCTAAGGGATGTTGAAGACCGCTTGATTTGGTCTTGGGATAAAAAATCTGAGAAGGTTATTGCAAAAAGGCATGATCATATCCACCACAATTGTTCTTGCTTCGTGTTGGTGGTATGGTATTTGGTGTTGGAATTTGTTGTTAAAGATTAAATGTTTTACTTGGCTCTGTAAGGTAAATTGTATATTGACATGGGACAATTTGTGCAAAAGGGTTTTTTCGGTCCCAAACCTGTGTGCTCTATGCAAGAAAGCTTAAGAGAACATTCTGCATCTCTTTGTTGAATGTTGTTTCTATCAAGAGGTATGGTTGTTTATTGTGAATTGTCTCAAATTTTCATCATTGTTGGGAACGCCCCTCCTTGGGTGAAGAATATATTATCCAGGAAGGAACGGTTTCCTGCACACAAAACACTGCCTCTCTTTTTTCTGTGGGGTATTTGGAAAGCGCGGAATGATCATGTGTTTTAAAACATATTTCAGTCCCCTCCAAGGATTGGGATAAAAAATATGAGTTTCTTCAAGGAATGCTTGAAACCCCCCAGACAAGAAAATCCCTCGGATTCTATAGGAACTGGTCTTGGAAAAGGAAACCCCCTGGGGGGTATTTCAAGAGTTTCTTCAAGGAATGCTTGAAACCCCCCAGACAAGAAAATCCCTCGGATTCTATAGGAACCGGTCTTGGAAAAGGAAACCCCCTGGGGGTATTTCAACGGCGTTTCCAAACAAAATCAATGTGGTTGCAGGATGGCCATTTATATTACTAAGGATCACCTCTTTCTGTTGAAGATGGGAAGTGGGATTGGAACAAACTCTCCTGCTGAACTCTTTGTTTTGTGGGGCCTCGTCAAATTTGCTTTAATTCAATAAAGTTAGGCGATACAACTTTTTGGAGATTCAGAGTTGTAGTGGATTGGGCTAACGGTTCCTCTTCTCTCCAAATTATCATTCTAGATCATTGGTGTGATATGTTTGATCATTTTAACAGTTTTCCATCAGTCATTTATGGACAGTTAAATAAATTAGTTGATAGATGTCAAAGGAGGCGGTTGGACTTAATGAAGGAATACTATACTTCGAGGAGATTATGGACTACATCACTATCAGAGCGCGCTCCTATACTTTCTATTAGGAAGTCAAATTTTTTACTTTTGTGATATTTCTAAAACATGTTTCCCTAGGCAAAATAATTTTTAGTTTTTAACAGATTATGAATAGTCCTTGTGACCTTTTGTGAAAAGAACATATTTCTATTATAACTTTGATTTTCCTTGAATAAGAAGTTACATGTTTTGTTTTTTGGTTTTTATTTTTATTTATTTATTATTCTTATTTTGTTTTTGAAAAATGTCCTTATTTTTTTTGAACAAATGCTCTTTTCCTTTTTCTATTTAAATAGGATTCAAACATTACACTTTTTTAAACAAATGCTCTTTTCCTTCTATTTAAATATGATACAAACATGACACATTTTTTTACACTTTTGATTTTGTTAAGAGTCTTTTAGGTCACAACCTTTTTTTTAATCAATCTACTTATATATTTCTCTTATTTGTAATTTAATGGAAGGCTTTATTAAAAAATTAAAATTAAAAATCTTGTATTAAAAATTGTCATTTTCCACATTAAGCTATTTGAATAATGTAACAAATAAAACATAAATGAGCATGATCTTTGTAATTTATTCATTTTAATAGATTTATATAATCCTTTACACTCTTAGTATAACTACCCACTTTCATATTGTAATATCTTCTCTATTACTCCGAATATTTAATAAGTATCTCCTTTATTGCTCTAAATATTTAATAATGGAAAATAGAAGGTAAAAGAAGCTCAAGTTAGTAAATACACGTTAACATATAAAAATTTATAAATCAAATTTAAATTTAAGTTATTACATATAAATATATATGAATGAAAGTTTATTCACAAAATATTTATTTAAAAAAGTAATACAACAGATAAATAACTATAATAAAGGAGTGTTTAGAGTTTGTAATCTATATTTGTAATATACCATAAATCCTCCTAAACATATTTATATAAAATCAAATGAATAGTTAGAAAAGACCGTCAGGGTTTTTTGTGTGGATGGGAACCGAAACCCTTTCTGCCGCCGGTTACCAAGATGAGGATTTCATTCCTTAAAAACATGAAAAAGGAAAACCCTCAAGGGAATCAACTCAAGATTGCAAGGTGCATTTTCTCTAAATCCTGTAGAGAGAGATTTTCGTACAAGTAACCAAGGAACGCCCCAATGGTGTGTATTACAAAATTAATTCCTCTACATTGACCAAGTAAATTGCCTTTGTTCTTCCATTTCATGGAATATTTACTCTTAATTATTATTTGGGTATGCTTTTGTGGTACCATGTATTGGACTTTACTTACTAGATTAAATGATGAAACCTTTTACCTTTTATTCAATGCTCTCCATTCAAGTGGCTTATTAACAGAGCCATAAACCTGAGTTATTTATATGTGTTAGTATTCTTTCCTCTTTCTCAATAGCATGCAACCTCTGTGGGAGGACTAGTGTCAGAATTCATAAGTTTCTCCATTGATTTTTTTATCATTCTGACCAAAGAAGAGAATGATCCTAAACTTCGAGTTTCCTGATCTCTACCCATTGGCTTAGAAAAGTAGAGCATTAGAAATGTCCTTTCTTGAATGTAACCTATCTTTAAGTGACTTTGGTGAAAGCTGTAGAGGCAACCCTCTGTCGAGAGAGGCTTTAAAGCTTGCCACTCTTTAGGCTCCCACTAAGGAGTCGAGTTACAATAGCATCAATGATAGATAGGACTTCCTTCCCACCTATCCAATAGCGATGGATATGCGCGGTTATGGAAATACTTTTTGAACCGAGAAAAAGAAAAATCCATTTTTATCTGCTGCTCCAACAACCATAGATAATCATACCTGTACTCGGGAGTTGATGGTGATTGCCACAATAAACATCATATACAATATATTGTTGGATGTTCACTAGCATATACAGGAGATGAGCCAACCTTCTTTATATTCAAGGTTGATGCAAGGCTGATCGAATTCTTGTCACGATGTTAAGGGATTCATTCCACTGCACTTGTGTCTTGATGCAGAGCATAAGCGAGCGACCTCTTTTTTTTTTTAACAGAAACCGAGAAAATTTGTAATTGATTAAAGAGGCTGTAGCCCAGCCAAGCTTACAAAGGAGGGAGTTCAGATAAAAGAGGGTTGATGACCTCTAGCAATACTGTCAGCGTTCTTATGAATACTTTGGGAGGAAGATCCCGTTTGCTTCTAGGGATTTTTCGAGAAAAAAACAATTGCTTGCAAGAGTAAACTCCCACGAACTGTGACCAGAGAAGAGTGCAAAAGCAATTCATTAATTGGAAGGAGAGGTGTAATGCCCCTTAATGAAAGGGTCTAATCGCTTCTGGGAGCTCGAAAAAATGTTTGAGGCCGCTTCCTTTTCCCTGTGTTCTTTGTTGGCCTTTCGCCCTCTGGTGAGAGGAGGAGAAGGGGTTGAAAAAGTCTTCAGGATCAGAGCTTCCCTCTGACCAAGATGAAGCGACTAGGGACGTCAGTCCTGCTTGGGCTGAAGGCTCGTGACTTGACACTTGGGGATCTATCTTGGAATCAAGAGGAGCAGGTCTTGGAGAAGCTTCTTTCGCGGAGGGAGCAACAAGAACTGTCTTCGAGGGACCGGAGGGGCGTCGGGGGAACTCGCCTTGCGTCAGAACATCTGCTGCTTCAAATTCTTGATCTTCAACTTCTTGCAAAACTTCAAAGCTGTTTTTATTTTTTGGCGGAGGAGATTCCGCGAGAGGAGTCAGATCTTGAGATGAGCCCTTATGCTGTGAAGCTTGAAGCTCCTTTCGTCGAGGAGGTCGACGTCGATTAATGACCGTCTGGAATTCTGCATCTTTGGGAGCAGAAGGAGTTGTTGATTTCTGTGATTCTGTAAGCTTGGAGCAACTTTTGGCGAAGTGGTCGTATACATGACAAAAGGTGCATTTGAATGGAATCTGTTCATAGTCCAGTTCTTGGATGTGACTCCAATCTCCTAATGTAAGCTTTAGGGCCTCTAGAAGCCCTTTTTCTAGATTTACCTCTATGCAAATGTGGGCACATATGAATTGACCCCCTTTTGGATCTACATTATCTAGGTAGCACCCTAGCTTATTATCGATGTCCACAAGAGTGTTTTTTTCCCAAAGATGAAGTGGGAGGTTAGGCAGTCTTACCCAGACTGGAGCGGCTGTAATCTTTGCTTCTGGGATAAACCCCAGAGTCCAAGGGGCTAAAAACAACCCTCTCGAGTCCATGAAGAATGGGCCTGATCGAAAGACTATATCTTGTTCTTCTTTATTCAGAAATAGAAAAACAAAATACCCCCTACCAGCTGCAAAGAGAGAAACTTGTCCCTGCAAAATAGGGTTCCAATGTTCTACAATCTAGAGCTCCACCGCCTTAGGGCTGGGCCACAACCCTATAAACTTACCGATGAGGGATTTCTCTGAGAGTATGAGAGCTTTCTGACACGGATTTGTAGGAGAGAGCTCCAGAGAGGGGACCTCGTCTATCTTCTTCACGAACTTGGAGGGGGTCTAAGACGTTGTTGGAGGGGCGACTACTTGAACTAAGGCCTTGAAGGCCTGGAGCTGGTCATGAGAATCCATAACCAAGAAACTGTGATCCACCGAGAGAAGAGCCATACTTAGAAAACTCACGTTGAACCGGCATGGCAAGAGAAAAACGTTGAAAGCAGGAGACCAACCTATATGCAAAGGGCAGGCAGGAGATCCTTGGTTGATCTGATCGGCAAGAGAATGGAGGTGGCTAGGGAAACCCTAGCCGCGTTTCAGAGAGCGGCTTTGTTTCCATTCATCGCGTCCAAAACTTTTCAATTGCTTCTTTTTGAACTTTTGCTTCATGCAAGACACCATTAGCGAGTGACCTCTTTTGAAAAGGGAGTCAACTCCATTTTCAAACAAAAGTTTAGGCAAAGTTCTCCTGAAAAGAGCCCTTACGGAAAAGAACCAAGTTACAACTTATCCTTTAAGTGCAAGACCTTATCTTAATTAATAAGAAACAACTTGTTTATTTAAGAAATCGAATTTCTCTTAAGGAGATATGGAATGATTACGAGCCCATCTTTAATTTGAAAAAGGACAAGATTATACTTGTGGCTAAAGAATTTAAATGGTTTTATTTATGAAATTTAATCAACAAAGAACAAACCTTATTGTGAAGTTCTATGGATTGAGAAATAAAGAGCTCTTTTATTTTTGTTACTAACTATTCATTTATTTAAAACTTAGAGTGAATGATTTAAACATTAATTTTATTATTATTTAAGAGCCAAGAGCTTCATTATGGGATATAATCAACTCTTTTAACAAGTATCCAAGTTTAACCCTTTTTTATTTATGAAGTTGGACCAAATTGTTGAAAGAACAAATTTATATATTTGTCTTTATTGGAAATGGAAGTGATTAATAATGATGTCTAGAATAGAGAAACTAGGAATAAGTATTTGGATACTCAATGGAGGAAAAACTTAGCCTCGACACCATGAAGCTTAATGTTTGAAACTTAATCTTTTATTTGATCACAAACTCTAAATTCTTGGTCAATGATTAAATGGTTATATGTTCTAATTAAGAAGTGAATGAAGCTAATAATCTTCACTTGGATAGTTAACGTGAAGAGTTTTTGAATTACTGAGAAGATAATGTCTATGTTTAAATGGATGCTTTACAATAAGAAGATGAAACAATAATTTTATAAGTGGTCCTTGTGAATGTAACCTTGTGGAAAAACAAAGACTGTGTATAGCTAATGCGTTGCGTAATTGTAAGCCTTATGTTGGATAAGAAAATAAAAACATTAACAACTTTTGGTGGACATAGCCCCAAGGTTGGGGTGAACCACGTATATTGGTGTTCCTTTGATAGTTGTACTTTTTGTGTTCATTTATGCTTTATCTAATTGTCATGATGAATATAATGGGTTATATGTTTTTGTGTAGACACCATCAAAAGAGTATGTTGTGTAGTAAAAGAAATGTGTATGCGTGCTTTTTTAATAAGACGATGTTATACTGAGACATTACTTAACTTTTAGCTATATGTTGTTTAAGGAATAAGGATTATTGCCAACTAATAAATGTTATTCAATGTGAATCAAGATGACTACAAAGTCATGCATATGATATTCATTCCAATAATAGTGATTGATTATGATGCAAAACAAAAGTTTGGTTGATGTAATTATCACAGCATGTTGACATGATAGCCTTAATTACTATGTTATGTATATCTTGCATAAATCGATAACTATTTTCTTGATAGAAAGTTTGGCTTATCCACCATTATCTTTATGAAGTCTCTTAGAAAAGGTATGAGTCTTTACATTAAGAGGGACTAGGGTTTTACTAACAATTGGGTTTGTTGTAGTTGTGAATGGCAAATGTTGTATTACATCATTAGCTAATAATATTATATCATCATTGGGACTAACATTTATGATTGAGGTTCCTTAGTTATCTAAAAAGGGGATTGGGTTTGTTACATATGATCTATTTTAGCTGTCTTCAACATAATTGTTCCCTTGCAATGTTGGATGTGTCCTTTCCTATGAGATATCTTTGGATTTTGGGTTTTATTTTTCTTTTTAATTTAGTGAATGGAATTGGCTAACCTTTACTGGTACCATAACTTGTTAATAGGAACCTTTATGGTTCTCAATTTGTTTAATACATCTTATATAATTGACTTGTGACCACATTTGGTGTTAGTTAGACTCCACATTAATTAAACCTCTCTTGTATCCACATTTGATGTTAGTTAGGTTCCACATTAATCAGACCTATACACATGCACACACACACACACATACATTTGAAGCGAAGCGTAGTTTATACTATAACAAGTAACATTAAAATAGAGAGGAATTTGCTTATAAACTTAAAGGATATTTATTATATAGGTACATATCTCTTGTACTTGGGTTATTTCTATGTATGATAATTATTATTGTTATAATGAATTGAACTTAGTATCACAATCACAAATGAATTCTCCAACACCATTTCTAATGTGGTATTAAAGCAAAGACACTCCCATTTATAACATGGTATTAAAGCAAAGACACCCCCTTGTGTTGTGAGGTGTGCATGAGAGAGCGACAATCTTTGGCACTTAAAAGGGTTATAGATTTTGACATAGGCAATATTGAGAGTGGCATTGTCTTTGAAAGACAATCTTTTAAAATGTCCATTTTATTGATGGTAAATAGTGATTTGTCTTGTGTCCAAAATATCTCATTACTCGTATGAATTTGAGATTATTTTAAAATTGGTGTCATAATGGAGTCTCTAAATTATATTGAGAAATATATTTTATATGAAAGTTGACATTATGTAACTACTTATTTTGATATTGAAAATCAATCATTTGAAAAAATGATAATCACTTTTGAGAAAGTGATCACAATAATTTTGAGTTGTCGTGATGTAGTTGATCTTTTGAAATTGTTCATTTTGATGACTAAAAACAATAAATTGCATTGTAATTTTTTAAATTCTTCTTGCTTTGATTGCCAACTTTTTAACTAAGGGGATTGAAAGAACATTTAATGATGCAACTTCAACTAAAATCTAAGGTCATTTGGAGTTGAAATATGTGTTTTTCAAAATGAATTTGGTAAGTGAAAAGGTAAAATATTGTAAAATAACTTTGTTTATTAAAAATACTAACTTCATGTATTAAAAAAAATCATTACTTTATCTCCGTTGATGTATAAATGTATTTTTCCAAGGTTATATTTTTGCTTATCTCGTTTATTTTGGAGGGAAGAACCTATTTTTTTTATAGGACCCTCACGTTCCATGTGCCTAGTGCAAACATTTTTCACCTTTTTCCCATAGCAATAGTTGCAAGGTATCTTTATATATTTTGTGTTATATGATCTTGATGAAGAACAATTATCGATATGGAAATGTTGTGGGAAAATTACCTGTATTTAGGATGCTACTATTAATCTTAATAAATAGGTTTCTCTTTTCCAAGGTTCTAATAATCAATTTTAGAATGAAGTGTTTTTTGTGCGCTCTTAAAATTCTAATCATAAGGATACTATTGCCCAACTTTGTAATTGAATTATTTTTCTGATTCTTTGTAATGATACTTTTAATGTTTATTAGCATAATATTTCATTGCAGAAAACTAACATCCAATATTAATAAGAGGTCTATTCATTAGAAGAATCTAACACAAAAATTTGTGAGGAGGTTATCCTATTTCAAGATGATCATTTCTACTTAGGGTAGGATTATGACTTTCACCTTCCTCTTTTGGAGATGAAGCATAGGCCATCTAGAGTCCTCAACATCTTAATTAGGATCTTTTACCAGAATTAGATGATTTTTAAAAGAACAAAATGTATGTTAGAGCATTGTATTAGCAAATTGTAAATTTCTAATGTTGAGAATTATGATGCAATTGTTTAGAGATGCACCTCCATTTTAATGAGCACTAAAAAGATAGCGTTCATGGCTTTCAAAATCTCAAGTTGAATGAAAGGAGAAGGAAGCACTACTTGACAATTTGGGTGACTATATTCACCACTTCATAAGAAGATCGATATCCTTTATTGAAGAACTTAATCATACTATTACATCTTCTCATGCACAAATAGAAACCCTCCTAATTTTGAGCATCATACTAAAGCCATTAGTTCCATATTATGTCATCATATGGATTATAAGTGATAGTATTGGTAAACATAGACATGGTATTATTACTCCTATTGAGCCTAAGATAGGACCACTAAAACCAAAGCTTGGATATTTGGAGACCTTCACTAAATGCAAGCCACTATTTGTGCACTGCTCATTTTGTAGGGACCAAATCCTACATCTTTTGATTATGTTGTTTTGTGGAAACTAGTGCCTACACCATATATTGGTTGATCTACTACTGATATGACAAAGCTTGAATTTGCATCATTTGATTATTCTTCTATTATTGATCAATAAGTACTAGAAGTTTCCCCTTGTAATAAGCCATGACTATATTATTCACCATATGATCAACCATAACTAGACTCTTTATCATTTGCATATCAATTGCATTGACATCATAATCATAGTGATCATAGCCATTCTTGTTTTCCATCTAGGATTCAAGATTGCAATTCTCATACTCACTAGTATGATGGCCACTTTCATATAGCCTCTAAAAGTGGAGACACAAATAATAAAATATTGTCCTAGTTCCCATTACTATAGTCTATAACTTATTGTGATTGAATTGATGATTGGTCATAATGAGATTTTAGAGGTTGTTTGAAGACAACTTATTGAAATGTTTTTGGCAATTGTACATTGTATAATCTATGTTACTCTTTATGATTGATTCACTATATTAACGTCTTATTGAGAATTTTTTTTATGGAAATATCTATTTGTTATCCCTTTTTGCACATGCACTAGGAGAGTAGATTTTTAATATGGATAACCCATCTTAGCACATATGGTGTTTGGATGACTCATGAGGTTTTTACTATCTTGCTCAAAAGTGCATGGCTAACTCTCTTTGTCTACATGTTTGAAAACATTTTTGTTTATCTACCACAATTCCTTGCAATGTTGTTGTATCACTATCAACTTCTCAAGGTTTTTTCTATCTTCTATATATGTCTTTTTTTGGAGGTTGTTCTTTGACGATGTTATAGGGTTTGAGATCTCCATTGTATCTGTTTGTGTATTTGCTTGTTTATAAGTATCTACAAAGATGTTATGGAGGCTATAGTTTTGAAGCGAGACTCTCTATTAACTCTTTTGTTTGTCTCATCATTATGAATTCATGTGAAGGTCTTTTGGATGCTACAATTTTGAAGAAAGACTATTTAAATTCATGTTTTTTTTCTTGTTCCAAAGAGATTTGTGTGACAGTGTTTGAAGGTTACAATTGTCCAAATAGATTCTAAATTGATAGTTGTTGTAGAATGAGGGTTCGTGTAGTTACGAACAATACATAATTATAAATAAAATAGAGCATTCACACAATCATAACCATAAAAAATGCCAAAGTAAGTGGGACAACAACAACTCACTTATATTAAAGGAGCACAACAATATACAAGGACCAATCAACATACGTATCTATGGATCTGGCTCACTAGCCTATTTATACTTGTTACATACAGTTATTTAGTAACAACTGACAAGTTGGTTTGCCAACCGACCAACTGAATCGTCTAGACCCTAGTCAAATGGAGGGCATAGTTGGCCAGTCAACTAGGCTCCTCCAACATCTCCCCCACAAAAAAAATCTTTCTTCGTCCCAAAGAGAAGATGAGAGTAAAAAAATGTGTTATGGCTTTTGTTCCATAGATGAACAAGTAGACTGGGTAGGCGCGTTTACAAGCTTTGACAATGGCACTGGTAGAGGAAGCAAGTTGAGACAAAATCTTGCAATATGTGTAAAATTGTCTGTATATTTGTGTTGATAGTGATGAGATTGGTTAACTTGGTAATTTTCTCGGTGAGGGGACCATGCTTTATGTTCTATAGGTATTCCCCTAAGAAGAACTATTGATCGTGTGCATCGATGAGCAGTTTATCCATCTAGGTTACTAAGTTGTCGACTTCATTCTACGTTGGATGAGCATACTTGGACCATTGCTTAACTTTGTTTTGGATTTCCTTGATTTTTTTTTTCTCCATGCCAACCTGTTGCACAAGGTTTGGTACAGTGTTGAGATCAGCAGAGACTTTCTTTTGGAATATAAGTGCTAAGTTGATCTGAACTCTGCTCATATACACAAAAACTTGCCCATAATGCAAATAGCAGTTATGCAAAACTATAGTTGATTGCTTGGAATTCGATGCATACTCGTGTAGTTTGTTGTGTCATCTCAGAAATAATTTTTGGTATTATTTCAGCAAGTCATTGGTCTGTTGTTCATCTTGCTGGTTTTTCTGGGTGAAAACCTCTTCTAACAATGTTGTCAGGGACCCAAAAAGCATTACAATATGATCTAGCGGCTTTTTGGTTGGGGGTCCACATAATGTTGGCTTGACCAGTCTGAGCATATTGTCGCAGGTTTCTAGTACTTCAAGCTACTGGTCTTCGACGACATCAAGTTTCTTTTTGTCCTTAAACCATCGTTTCTTCTACTCCTTGAGTACATTCTAAAGTAGCATCTCTAACTCATGGCCTTTAGCATCTGTGATCAACTGGAAGTTGATTTGCATTTATTTTTTCCTTGCTTTCTTATCCTTGAACTAGCTATCGAGTTTCTGGTGATGAAGGAGACATGGTCAAGGTATATGGAGCAGTGGTGGTTGAAGGTGTAGTTATTGATGTGGTTGTGGTCGATGTAGAAGTGGTTGGCATAGGAGGAAGTGCATGAATATAAGACATCGAGATATGCATGGTTGAGACTGGGTCTGCATGGTTGATCAAAATGGTTGGAACTTGGGAATGGACCAAAGTCAAGTATTGGGAAACCCTCCATCTTGACGATATGGTTTTCAAGACCTTAAACCGGTTTTCAAGCTGCATCTTGATGACTTTAGGGCCGTGATAGAGACCTTGAGGTTAAAAAGCTTTGAATTTGTACATTAAGTATATGGATTTTGATGTAAAGGCAGGGTTTCCAACTGGAGATATTCTAGATATGGCCAACCATATTAGTAGAGAGGGAAACCTGATAGGTGACTTTGTTTCTTGGCATTTTTTCAAGTCGATCGAATGACCTTGACCAAGTATTCTTCCCAATTGAATATTTTTTGTTGTTGTTGTTGTAATAGCCTTGCTAACTTTCAACATATCCAGTTTGTGGTTGGATGGTCGATCGATGCTTGTTAGACAACCACAAACAAGATGCTCAGGTTGAGAAACCCTCCATCTTGACGATATGGTTTTCAAGACCTTAAACCGGTTTTCAAGCTGCATCTTGATGACTTTAGGGCCGTGATAGAAACCCTGAGGCTAAAAAGCTTTGAATTTGTACATTAAGTATATGGATTTTGATGTAAAGGCAGGGTTTCCAACTGGAGATATTCTAGATATGGCCAACCATATTAGTAGAGAGGGAAACCTG